>JAPPVO010000003.1:20454012-20582318 GCA_030407325.1 Camellia japonica
CACGATTCACAGTCAAGAGTTTATCAGTCAGAATCTTTATTCAGTCGCACAATCCCAGAGTAATAGTCCCAACGGTTAAATTATTGAACAAATAACATAACAATCATTCCGAGCAAAGGTATTGTCATGTATGTGCATGTTCAGAGTCTACTAATATTCCCGATACGGATTCACAAGTTCAATGTACAATACAAAATAGTTTTCCCCAGATACGATAGTTAAGGTAGCAAGTCATAAGTCTACCCAGTCTAGTAACATCCTTAAGCAAAGGTATGCGAACATGTACATGAGTCCAAACAGTTTTCATAGCATAGGTAATTGTTAACATAAGGTTTTACGGTGTTGCACATAGTCCGCATCAAACAGTAAATCTCGAAAGATTCATTAACCACAGTCCATTCCTGACAGTCCTAACAGTATTACAAGCATGGGAACATATATACAGGTGTGAGTCTAAAATCAATTATCATGTAAGCATTCGTTTGCAAATTCATACGCAGTAGTTCATCTTTACAAACCAATATGGGTTCTTAATTTCAGAAGTCCCACACACAAACAGTTCACGTATATAATTCGAGTTCAAGGGTCCGTTCATTCAATGATGTCCGTCAATACATAACGGTTCAGTCCGAATCATAGTTGTACAGATTTCTCGAATTACAGTCAATCATAAGGTATTCCCACGTTCGATAGTTCTAACACAGTTCAAAAGGTCATACCTAACAGTCACATTCAGTTGTTGCAATACGACACAAGGACCTAACAACAAATTCTCGTTGCTCACAAGTCCCTACAATTCTCATAGCATAGGGTTCATAAATTCAGTAATTCAATTGGTTCAGTCAATATGTCCACAGTCTATATCAAATTAGGAAATGTACGATCTCCACACAAATGTTCGTATAGGCAATTCCACATAATTAAGGTAATACATGCGTCAGTCATTTTAGTGTTCCGAGCATTTTCTGGAACTAGGGTGGAGATTTAGGCTCATTGAATTACTGGTCATTTCCTCTTCAAAATTTTCCATTTTTGCAGTCAGTATCCATCAGGTGGGTAAATTTTCCCCCATATTCGACCACAGTCTTATCACCTTACTCACGTTATTCAAACTCAGATATTTCCCTATCTTGGATGCATTGGGGAAACACATTTTTCGAAGAAAACTTCATGTATTTTCTCGGTTTCTAAACCCAAGCCTCAGCTTTCAGTGGTTCGATACCTCCCAGAAATTCTGGTGGCTTCAGTTTGTTAGGTTTCTGTATCAGTGTCATCAGTTCATATTCAGTTGGTTCAGGCACGTATGTCTGCCTTTATTATCTCAGATTTTCGATTAAGGCTTCAATCATTCATTCTAGTCTATTAGTCCTCAGATCAGAAGATTCAGTTTCGTTCACAATCATCGCCATTTCCCTTGTTTACACACAACAGGATGATTATCAATCCAGGAGAGGTTCTTACTGATTTCACGTTTTATTTCATATCAGACGTGTGTATGCTTTCAATTCAACTCAGGTACGGTCACATGACCCTTTACTACCACACGTCCATAATCACATAGATTCCATATTCGGTATTAACATTCACATTACATGTTATACCACCTAACTTCCTTAAGTATACATATAGGTTGCGTTCATTTCACCATAGACAGTACGGTAATCATAAGCATAGACAGTTGCATACTTAAACACATTAACACATTAGCACATTTATTCAAATCATGGCCACACACACTTCTCATGTTCATGCAATGCCCTAATTACTTTTCTAGGACATCCTATAGCTCACTTGGACACGTGTGTGCGATATAACTCGTGGTAAAGTATCGCTCTGATACCACTCTGTCACGACCCAAACCCGCCCCTATGGGTTTAGCACCGTAACCGGCCAGTAATCCGTGATTACCGAAGGCCTGCTTAACAGTAGAACAGTAAAACAGAGTACAGGGGCATGGCGGAAGCCAATACAGTAAATAAACAATGTCCAATGAGCTGTGACAGTCTGTATGCAAAAAGACTTTTCATACATATATACAGTCGGTGACCAAACAGTATGCACATCATAACAGGACAGTCTATACATACATGTACATTCAGAACAGGGATCTAATCCCTATTAAACAGGACAGTAACAGTCTATATAGTCTATACAGTAAACAAAACAGTTACAGAGACAGACGGGGAAATATTAAAACACCCCTAAGCCAAAGCTTGAACGGGCTTGGAACCTCACGGTGAGGCACAGTGGTTGACTGACAAAAAAAAGCTTGCCTGACGCTCCTAGCAGCGGTCCGGTGCCTGAACACCTACATATATATATGAGCAGTGAGCTAAAACCCAGTGAATAACATAATGCGTAAAGAGGTTAGCAAAGAATGTCCCTTCAGTATTTTAACCAGTCGTTTGCCTTGGTAAATCAGTTATACGATCGATGGCTTACATTTTATGCCATATCAGTCATTTAGAAATCATAGTAATCGTACGTGGCACATCCGTTAGCAGAACAGTACAGTAGTAGTAGTGTAGTACAGTGACAGTATAGTAGCAGTAACGGTACAAACAGTAACAGTACGGTAGTAGTACAGTAGCAGTAACAGTAACAGTGCAGTAAGAGTAACAGTAACAGTAACAGTAACAGTAACAGTAACAGTAACAGTAACATTTCAGAAAACAGTACAGTTCTTATGGACTCAAGAGGTGTCTCGCACGGGTTCTAGAGGTGGCTCACACTGTAGCACTTAGTTCCGTACAGCACTTTGTTCCAGGTTTCACAGATTGGCTTTAAGCCCAGATTTTACATATGTATGGACTCAAGAGGTGTCTCGCACAGATTCTAGAGGTGGCTCACACTGTAGCACTTAGTTCGTACACACTTTGTTCCATATTAGAAATACAGAATGGCCTCTGGCCTAACAGATCAAACAGTGAATGATGGCCATCATAACAGTAAACAGAAGTTCCAAGATAAGAACTGACAGAGATATCTATGACAGTAGCAGTACAGTACAGTAACAGTAAGTTGCTATGGATGCCACGAATACAGTCCATAATTAAGACATTCAGTTCATTCAGTAGACAGTTTCCTTCAGAAACAGTTCAGTTGGTCGTTCATAAAATAATCATAATTGAACACATCTTTACAACATTGTTACTCACAAGTTCTGGGCTACAGATGAGCTAGAGCGTCTCCAGATGCCAACCCTACACAATTACAGATTGAACACACACTAAGCTACACAGTTGGGAAAATCAATAACTTAATCCCTAATTTGCCTCGGTGTGGTTCTACATCAATATCCTCCTTAAGATGCATGAAACATGCCCTAGGAATGCCTAGGATGGAAAGAGGATGCAAAGATGCACTCAGAAAACATTTTCAGAATTTTCAGAAAACAGGGTCCCGCTCGAGCGTGACTAACTCCGCTCGAGCGGACATGCAATAAAAGGTTTCCGCTCGAGCGTATACTTACCCGCTCGAGCGTACTTCAAAACAGTCAAAAGTGCTGGGAGCACGAATTCCACGCTCGAGCGCCAGTCACCCCGCTCGAGCGTGAGTCCAAATTCTGGAAATTCCAGATTTGAACCTCAAGCTCAAATTCAACTTTTGAAACACCAATTTCGATCCTCTTGGGCTAATTTTCTGGAAAACATTTGTAAATCCATAGAATAACATGATTCAAAGATTACTTTGAGAAATCAAAGCCCAAAGGCAGTTCAATTAAACATGATTTCAAACCAAAATTCAAGAACATGCAATATCCATGAATTCAATCAACTTCAAAGCTTCAAACACTTGCTCAAATGAGTCAATTCTTCTTAAAACATGATGAAACCATGGACTTAAACATAAACATGTACATGCATGCAAGATTTCTATGAAATCAAACCTCCAAACTCAACAATGTATACATGCATGCGTGCTAGAAGCTACAATTCAACATTTTTGAACCAAAGCTTGACTTTAAACCTCAATATAACATGAATCATGTAAGAACTAACTTAATGTAAGTTCAAGAAGATGGTTCCTCTACCTTATGCTTTCAATTTGAGGTATAAAGGCTCAAGTTTGCAATTCTTCTATGATTCTTCAAATCTCCAAGCAATTCAAGATGAAATGTTGATATCAATATTTCTCATAATTCTCTCTCTCTCTAATCGGCTATGAGCTCAAGAATGGGCTGATGAAATGTTATCTCTAGAGGCTCAAGTGATGTGTAAAGTAGGCCACTAACATGGCAAAGTTGTAATTAAGGCCAAAATCTTGTAATTACATTGTTTGATCTAATTTAACCATACCAAATAACATTTTAATTAAATATACCATTAAATCATATTAATTCCAATTGGCATAAAATACTAATCGATTTCAGATTCGGCCGCCGACAAGGCCTTCAATTTGCAATTTAATGCATAAAACATGAACAGATAGTTCAACAGTCAAACAGATAGACATGCATTTCAACAGATACAGTCAATCAATCAGTTTCGGAGTTCAGTCAGTCAGTTCGGTATTTCAATCAATTCAATTATCAATCATGGTCAGTCTCAGTTTAGCAGTAATCAGTGACAGTATCAGTAATCAGTGGTCAATCAGTGATCAATGATGAGGGTTGTTACATCTAGGGCCTGTTTGATTGGTTGGAGTAATAATGATAGGATTAATAATCTATGGTCATGTTTAATTCACAAAATTAATAGTGAAGTATTCATAATCCTATTAAATTAGTGTGGTATTCACTATCTAATTGGATTAATATCCATTGGATTAATAATCCCACCCCTACCCCATTACTAATAATCCTACAAATTTGTTGGATTAATTATCCATTGGATTAATAATCCTAAACCAAAATGTTAAAACAAACATAGGATAATTGGGCCCACAGATTAATAATCCTAATCTCATACTCTAATCCACCCAATCAAACATGACCTATGGAATTAACTATTGGATTGATTGTCCAACTCAATTACTAGGATAATATGTATGGGATAATACCTATCTGCACATGGTATTGAATATCTCACAATTTTATGGGATTAGAAGTCCTACATATTACTAAACCAACCATCATTTATACCATCCAAACACAAGAATGCACATAATATATCATTAAATTAATAATCCACTCCTATGCTCTAATACTGGAATCAAACAGGCCCCTAGAGTCTAGTTTTTGTGCATTTATTGAAAGTGTACAATTTGGATCTTTGGCCATCATGCATTGAAAATGCTTGATTGGTGGTTTTGGGTCCAAGAGTGCCACTCTTTGATGTTTTGAGATGATAAGGAGGAGCACAGTACAAACATATCCTTGGAAAACCCTCCATTTTCCTCTATTTGTGCTCTGTTGTAGTGTGGTGATTCAGCACACCAGTGGCCAGTAGTGGTTCACTGATGGCCGGCAGTGCTTCATCCTTGGCCGGCATGGCACATTTTTGGCCAGCAGGGGACCGGCAGCAACCTACCATGGCCGGCAGGTCACTGGTGTAATCCTCAACATTGATTTGGTAAGTTGGAGCAGAAAGGTTTTGAAGTGTACTCAACCCTGCAAACAGAGCCTCTCAAGAGCAAACCAGAGGGCTTTTCGGGGCGAAAACCGAGTGCATGCATCCTCCTTTACCCGAGGCAGAGCTGAGGCAGTGTAGTTTAAATATCTTGCATAATTAGTTAGTATACATTTGCTTAACTAGTTTGCTAATTAGTTAAAGTGTTGTAATAATTAGTAATTAGTTTACTAGTTATTCGTTTGGTTTGTAATAATTAGTCTAATTAGTTTAATTAGATTAATTTGATTAGCTTAGCTTATTTATTCGGACCCTCCTTCGAGAGGGCGCAATGTTATAATAAGTGTGCATGCGTGTGTGCATGTCTTCCAACGCCACGTCTTTCTCCATTTTATTTAATCGCTTTCGATGGTTAGATTAGGGCACGTTTTGATTAGCATACCTTATGCTTGCATGTTTGCATCATTCATTTGTATTGCATGCACCAAGGCTTGGCGCATCATTCAAACTGCATTGTATTTCAATACCTATTTGAATACGTGTTTCAAAGCATGTTATCAAATTGTTGCATTCATATGCCATCTTAGTAGCCGAGCCTATTAATTCATATTGCATGTGTTGCATTAGGCATCTTGTATAGTTAGGATCATGCATTGTTTCTAACTCGTTTTTGTTTTGGCTTGGAGTACACAGTAAGCTTTTACGCTTTAGCATATTGCATGAGTGTGATTGCCATGTTGCCATGTTTCGCATGCTTATCATGAGGCTATGTACTTAAGTGCTAAATTGCACGAATGCCTGTGGATGAAGGCTTTGTTGCTTGAATTGGAACAATTCGATAGACGTGTGTTTTAAGCCCACTTTGCGAAGTGGCAAAATCATGTTTTAAGCCCATCATGTTTAACGGCAAATCCGCGTTTTAGCCCACTTGAGGGTGGCAAATTCAAACCATTTTCAAAACCAAACATGAGTTGAATTGTTCCAAGTTTTGCGACTTAGTCTATACTTGCTTGTGTGCGTCACATAGTAAAGTAACCGGAATAAGAACACATGTGTTTATAAAACAACATATCATGCTTAGTAAAGGCTGATCTTTGATCGGGCGAGCGGGGTGCTCATTTCAGGACCTTCCCTTCTCATACCCAAGTTCCCGAGCTGAGGCAACTTTGGTGATGACGGAACACGTAGCCTTTGACACGAGTCAAGGTTTCTTAAATTTCTCAAAAATAAAATATTTTGGTGGTGACTCTGTAATCTGGCAAAGTAGTTCAATTTTGGCATTATTTGATTCAAAATCGATCTTCCAAAATAATTTGCCAGATTGGACTCTTTGGTGTTTATCAGTCTCACATTGCACTTTGTGAGATTAGATTCAGAACCATGATAGGAGTCCGAACTGTAGGACCAATTCGAGCTCTTCGAAAGGGAGCGCGAAGAAGTCGAGTCTACAGTTGGGGTTGCCCCTTTAAGGCGACCAGGAATGACTGGAGGAGTATGGGCCAAAGCCTAGGATAATTGGGCCAACAATGGACCGAAGCAGGTCCGACCTGCCAAGGGTCCAAATGGACGCCACGAAGTAAAATGCCTAAGTCAAGTTGCAGAGGCAACACATGCAACCGGAAAATTGCTGAGACACTTTGCTTCAGCACCGCCATTCCTAATATCTTCGGTTCCGCCGCCATTTGAAGTTGCTGAGGGAAAGAGAAAGCCAAAGAACTAAGTTGCAAAGGCGACACTCGCGACGGCCAAGTTGCGGAGGCACTTTGTTTCAGCGCCGCCATTCCAAGTATTGTCGGTACTGCTACCATTCCAAGTATTGTTGGTTCCGCCGCCACCTGGAGTTGCTGAGGGAAGGATGGAACCGAAGCAACCAAGTTACAGAGGCATTACTAGCCTAGGGCTGATAGTAGGCCCTAAAGTTCATTAATTTGGCGCTGATAGCAGGCCCAAGACTTACTGGTTAGAGCTGATAGCAGGCCCAAAGATACCAATTTACTGCAACGATCCCGCGAAGATGGGAGTAGGGTAGCCCAAGTGTAAGGGACTCCTTTCCATTACCCAGGTCATGGACTTGTCTTAGTCGCACAGGCAGGACTAAGGGAGTCCCCTTAGGCTTGGTACTAAGGCACAACATGGCTGATAGCAGGCTTGGTTGTGGCTTTCGCCTTGGGAAGTTGGGGAGTTTGTGGTTAGGTGGCTAAGGATGAGACTTCGCTAAGGTGAGCACAAACATAGTCGATAACAGACTAATGGAGTCTTGAGAATGCATGTACTAGCCAAGTAGAACTGAGAAGGTAAGCGCAGCAGCAAGGTTTACCACTGCAAGTGCACTTGTTGAGATTCGAGCTGAGAAGGCAAGTGCAGCGGCAAACACTCCTGCTGCAACTGCACTTGCTGAAGCTCAAAAGGGAGTTATAGTGCCAAACACTCCCATCGCAACTACACTTGCTGAAGCTCAAAAAAGGTAGCTGCGGAGGCAAACAGATAGTACACAGTACATACAGAGGGACACATAGCACCTTCAGTCTGGTGGCTCAAGGTAGAATATTCCTTGTGATCTTCTAGGACACATGTCTTCTCTCTATTTGGCCACTTGGTGTCCTCTTGGTACTAGGGAAAAGCCTATAAATAGGACCCATTTCCTAAGTTCAAGAGGAAGAATTTTGGGGATTTGGGGGAGATGCTGCCCATTTTGGTACTGCCATACATTTTTTCTTGAACCACTTGTTTCACCCTCACCCAGCTACACACTCTCCAACTGCCCAAACAGTTACTACTGCTCATTCTCCAGCCATTCCACCATTGTTGGACCATTAATATAGTTTTGCTTCTCTTTTCACCTCTCTAACCTTGACCCCCTACACAATCAACAGCATTTGCAACGCTATGAATTGGCACACCAACAAAATACCACTAAACATATGCGACATTGCATCACAACTACGACACATCAATCACCCAAACATGGCATTATTAACTTTTACAGCTCGATACAAAAACATATCTACTGCACCCAAACCCAAGACGTTCATTCAACACCCTAACTACAATAGAAATTGACAAAAACAGACACCAATGTCACATTAACATCTATATTTACACTATCAATTGAAATAAACACACATTAAGTTTGCCCTAACTTCACGTTGCGTATTATATTAGGGTATTCAGTGAAAACAACAACACACCAAATCAACATATAAAATACGAAATACACAGTCAAAATTTCAAAATGTAAACAACAATTGTAGTTGTATAAACTGCACACCTGCGAGTTTCATTGTCATCTTCTGCAAATCCAGGAAATGTCTTAATCGGCGGCATAGGGCGTAGCGAACATTGACGCCAGTTACTATTAAACAAATCACCGAATAAGATGAAACAAAACTTCATCGGTCACAGTCCAACGTGCTCGTATTGGTTGTGTGTCGTCTAGATGTGTGTAGACACCCCATTTTTGACCGTCCTCAAGACTTGGATGTCATCGTTTGAACACCCGATGATCATCCATGTTTGTGTTCGTTTTGAATTCTCGGAGGTCTCGGCCGTGCGCCTTGCCTCAGGATATCTTAACTGGGTTGTTCTGTGCTTGGTTTTGGACCAAGAACTTGTTAGTTTTTGCTTCTGAGGGCAGAGAATGGCTTGTCAGCCATCCCCGGATCCCACTGCGCCAATACATGATGTCACCGGCCATGTTCTCTTGCCACCGGCCATTGGTGATGGCCGGTCGGCACCTTTGGTGGTTGCCGGCCCTTAATTTGGTCAATCGACCGTAATTTCTGGCTGGGACTTTTTTTTTGCCTTTTTTAGGCATTGTGCATGCCAGCTGTGCCAGCTGGAGCACACAGATCTGTCCTCCATACACCCTTTGCACCCTTTTTGTTCTAAGCTTTTTGGAGAAGCTTGCACCCTTTGCCTTAGCTTCTTGAGGAAGCTTGACCCTTTGTCTTAGCTTCCTCAAGAAGCTTGCACCCTTTGCCTTAGCTTCCTTGAGAAGCTTGACCCCCTTGACCTCTTTTGTTTAGCTTCTTTAAGAAGCTTAGGTCTCTATCTTGCTCTATATAAGAGAGCCTTCCCTCTCCTTTGAAGAGGTTCAGCAAAAACCAGAGATATATGATATATACAACTTTCTCTCTCTATATCTCCATCTCTCTCTCTTCATTTGTGTGTGTTAGAGGGCCTAAAAGGGCGTTTTGTTCTTAGTTTTGCACTAAGGCACCTAGTATTACACCATACTTGGGCTATTGAGGTGTTGGGAGGTTGTTCTTAAAGCTTTTAAGCTGGTTTTGATTAGAAAAGGGGCCTGAGGTTGCTATTCTTCAAGTGTTCTTCAAGGGTGAGCATAGTCACTTTATATTCCTCATTCTTGCACTAGCTTTTAACCCACTTTGCATGCTGTTTTGAGCTTTGTGTATAACTGATAAAAGTTCTATTTTTTGATGTTTAAGATGTTTCATTAAGGTCATTTTGGTGTTGGGGGTCGACCTCCCCCTCTTAGGCCTTGTTTGGCCCCTTTTGTGCTTCTTTGTTGAGCTTTGGAACTTTTGTGTATTGGCCTTCTCACCACTGAAATCCAGTGGATTTTTAGTGGTGGTGAAAGGGTCTTGAAGTCTTGTATAGGGGAGGGACACCCTCTCTTTGTGTCTCATTTGTTCATGTTTTTGGCTCATAAGGGTAGCATACATGCTTAGCTTTATTTGGTCACATTATACCTCTTTTTTTGGTCAGATTGATGGTCCGTTACATGCATCATACACTTGTCTAGTAACCCCTTTTATTGTCATAACATGTGCCATGCATTTGCCCCTCCATGCTTGCATGTTCTAGCTTGACTTCATGAAACTTTTGGTCATATTTCATCATGCTTGAGGTCTGTTGGGTGCTGATTTGATCATGTTTGCTATGTTTGGTATAGCCACCATGCATTTTGGCTTGTGAGCCTTGAGTGTGTGAGTTATTAGCATGCTTTGGTTGGGTTGTTTCAGTGATTTGGAATCATTTTCCATGCTATTTTAGTCCATAATCCATGCTTGTATGCTTGCATTCATCATCCTTTCCATGCTTTTGAAAAGATGCTCTTTTGTGCCTTAAAATGAGTCATCGTGCATGCCTATGTGTTTGAGGCTTTGGGCTACCATATCAGTGGGTTTTGGGGCTCCTTTTTGCATGTTAAAACTCTGTTTTGCATTGATTAGTCCATGCCATATGTGGTTGGGGTGGTTAAAGTAGTGTGCCCTCCTTGTGGCCCTAAATCCCCTTTGTTTTGCATCCATTTCTTAGCATGTTTTAACCATGATCTATGCATGCTTTAGTCTTGTTTTGGAGTGCCTTAGGACTGTTTTAAGTCATTTTGGTCCTTTGGGGATTGGATGACATAGCTATGGTTTGGACCCCTTTGTTGGCTTCAAGTTTTGGTCATTGTTGCATGCCTTACTTGCATAACATGGTTGATTTGGCATCACCCTCTATACACTTTCAGAGTTTAACATGTTGGTCTAATGTCCATGTTTATCATCTTTTGAGTGTTCTTGAAAGTTACCTTTTGTGCCTTAGCTTTAGGCCCATTGGTGTACATGTTTGCATGAGCATTTATCTATCATTTCCATCACTTTTGGCCACTGTTAAAGGCAAGGCTGAGGTCTGCCCTTTGCGGTTTAAGCCCACCATTACATGTTTGTTGCATATTTGGTTCATTGTGTGTTGTCACATGCTAATTCCATCGCGTATTGTTGCATGTTTGGCACATTGCATATTTGCAGGATAGGTTGCACCGCATTTGGCATGCTTTGTTAACTTAGCCTCATGTTGCATATTTGAGTCATTTTGCATACTTGAGCCACATTGCATACATGCATTACATTTTGGTTGGTTTGGGGTGTCAAACCAAGCATGAGGAATGAGATGTGTTCGTACTTAAAGTGACGAAACACGTCTCAATCCTCGGTCGCCGATGCCCTTGATCTCAACATGATAGGGCGTGAAGCATTCATTCGTTTTGTTGCATTCATTTACATTGATTGGCAAACTTGGTGCCTTTTGGCCATCATGCATCGAGATGCGTGATTGGTGGCTCGAGGACCAAGGGCCACACTCCCTTGAGTCCATAACATGATAGGGAGTGTGGTCATGCATACATTGCTTTGAAATTTCCTTGCCATGCACTGTCTGTCCACTGCTGCAGCAAAAACAAGATTCTGTAGGAATAAATGGCCGGCTGGCCACTTTCAGTGCCGACCGACCATCAAAGTCCAGCCGGTGACCCAATTTATGGTCGATGATCACATTTACATGGTCCGTGGTGGCTTTCATTGGCCGGTGGCATTCCAAAATGATCAGGGAATGGTTCAGAGGTGCCTCAAGAATTTTCACATCCCTCAGAGGTGCAGAACAGTGCAAAACAGAGGCAACAGTGGCATGGTAACGGGTTTCCGAGCAAGGCAAATCGAGCATGCATCATCCACGCATTCCGAGGCAGAGCTGCGACGGTCTCTTTAGTTTCATATTTAGGCTGTTTTTGTAATTAATTTGTTAATTAATTAGAAGTTTTGTAATAATTAATTAGCTAGGATAGTTGATTCATTATTTGGCCTGTATTATTCTTTCGGACCCTCCGAGCGAGGGCAATTGTGTAATAAGTGTGTGTGAGTGTGTATATGTCTTCCAACCCCCACTTCTTTCTCCCTTTTATTTACCTGCTTTCAATGGTTAGTATTAGGGCATATTTAAATTAGCATACCTTATGCTATGCATGCGTGCATTCATTCATCTGTATTGCATGCACCAGCTCGGCGCATCATACTAATTGCATTGTATTTCAATTCCAAGTTGAATACATGTTATGTGTTGCATTTCATATGCCATGTTTAGAATAGCCGAGCCTATCTAGGTTGCATTTTTGCATTTGTTGCATTAAGCATTTCAGCATAGTTAGGATTCATGCATGTTCACTAACTAGTTTCTGTTTTGACTTGGAGTACTCGGTAAGTTTTTATGCTTTAGTATCCTTGCATGCGTGTGAGTGTTGCCATGACAGCATGCCTTACCATGTGGCTATGTGCTTATGTGATATAACTGCTTGAATGCCTGTGGGTGGAGGTTGGATTATCTGAATTGGAACAACTCATTGATTACGAGTTTTAAGCCCACTAGATAGTGGCAAATCGCCATGTTTTTCTAAGCCCACTTGAGGGTGGCAAAATCCGCATTTTAGCCTACTTGCGAGTAGCAAACCGTTTTAAAAAACAAACATGAAATATTTTGTTCCAACTCAGGCGATCCAGTCTATACTTGTATGCTACGCGCATCACATAGTAATTCTAGGCTAATAAACCGGAATAAGAGCACATAATGTTTTCAAAACTTGATATCATGGTTAGTAGAGGCCGATCTTTGATCGGGCGAGCGGGGGTGCTCACGAAGTGACCTTCCCCAATCGTACCCAAGTTCCCGAGCCGAGACAACTTTGGTGATGACGGACACGTGACCTTAGGCAACGAGTCAGGGTTTCCTAAATTCCCCCAAAATAAAATATTTAGGTGGCGACTCTGTATCTGGCAAAGCAGTCTATGTTTGGCACTTTTTTCTAAAAATCTGTTTTTCAAAACGATTTGTCGGATTTGGACTCTTTGGTGATTCATCGGTCTTGCATTGCACTCTGCGAGATTAGATACAGGACCGTGACATTGAGTCCTGAACTGTAGTGAGCCCAATGAACAGAATGGGATTCCCTCCTGGGACGTTCGGGGACGCCTACAATGTGCCTCCGATTACTGTTTCTCCATAAACACGAACGTGGAATTCATACAATCTCTTTTTGGAAATCCAAAACCCACATTTAGGGTATCAATCCATTAACATGGAAATGTTCAAATGTGGAATTGTTGATTACCAATGTTTGATCATTTACTAATAAAACCAATGTGCCTCCGATTAGGATTACCAATGTTTCAAAGATTCGATCACAAAATGTGGAAAACCTATAAAACCCCGTAGTGCGCTCTATGTCCATAAAAGTAATTTTAACAACACACAAAACCCATATTGCCCTTAAATTAAAATGTAAACACGCACGTGATGGAGGGATAAATGTGCCATTTTTAGGGGTGTAAAAATAGCCCGCGCCCGTCCGCGGCCCAAGATAGGCCCGACCTGTTTAGGCCCGCTTGGGCCCAGGCCCGAGCCCTGGGCTAGGGCCTAGGCTATCGTTTTGAAACTTGGCCCGCCCGAGGCCCAGTGTATATTTTAGTAGAAAATAGTAAACTTTTGGTAGAAAAAAAATTTAAAAAATTAAAAAAAAATAGCCAGGCCTGTTCAAGCCTGCCCCAAGCTCGAGGCTAGGCCTAGGCCCGGCCCGCTGGCCCGCCCAATTATCGAATACCCCTAGGCCTGGGCTAGGGCTTGGGCTTAGTTTTTTGACCCATGGCCCGGCCCGAATTTTTGGCGGGAGCTCGCGAAGCCTGACATGGGCCGGGCCAGGCCGGACTAGATTTACATCCCTAGCCATTTTGTACATTTCAGGACTTTATCAGTTCAATAGAAAAGAAGCAGGACTAAGTGGTGCACAAGTTAATAATTTAAGATTTATTGGTATTTCACCCTTAATTAAATTTGGTTACAAACTTTTGTTGATCATATAAAATATAAAATGTGATATTCATTATGTATGTATGATATATTAGATGATATTCAAAAATAAATATTTGAAATTAATTATCATAATATTACTTTTCAAATAAATATACCCATAGAATCTGGGTCGGCTGGCCTTGTAGATATTAAGCCCACATTCATAATTTAAAAGCCCGACTTCTGTGAGGCCCAAATAACTAAAGGCTCGTTTAGGGATAAATTATTTTAATAATTTTTAAATTTTTTATAAAAAAAAAAATACAATAATACAAAAAAGTGATATGAGCATTTATAATCAATTTTTAAAACAAGGCCTACGACCACTGCGGACCTTCGAACCCTCTTACCGAATCTAGTGTTTGGTAGCCCAGAAAATTAGGTCAAGTTTGAGATACCAAAAAAAATTTAAAATGTTAAAAAGTTATTTAAAAAGTTAAAAAATTATTACTATTCAAAAAAATTATTAAAAAATTAATTTCATACAAAATTAATTTTCAAACAACTCTGACGTCCTAACAGGGGAGTTGACTTTTAAGAAAAACTGTACAGGCGGGGTGCATAAATAACACGGTGCTATTCGGCCTGTGGGGGCCTATCACGGGTCTCATTTTAATAATCTGAACCGTTGAATGTGTAAAACTCGTCGAGTACTATATATTTATAAAAATCACATTGATCAGATATCGCTAATTACATGATCAAATCAATTAAAATTTATAAAATGGATAGTGTTATAGTTAATGGTTGAAAAAAAACTAATCCGATCAGAAAGCTATCGATATCCGATCAATGTGATTTTTTACAAGTATATAGTACTCGACGAGTTCTACATATTAAACGGTTTTGATTAGCAAAAAAGGACCCATGGTGGGCCCCCACAGGTTGAACAACACCTCTTATTCAATGCCCAAAAAGCAGGGAACTATCTCCCAACCTATACTCTGTCACCTTGTCCCTTAATTCATCCCACCGTACCACCTATTCCAACCCAATCTTCTCCTATATACTAATTTATATAATTTTTCAATATATATATTTTTTATAAAAAGTCAAAAAATTATTCAAAACAACTATTTTTTTCCCCAACTTTTTAGTTCAAAAAATCAAAACAACCCCCCCCCCGCGGCCGAAAAAACACACCGCTTATTATGCTTCCCCGCAAGTAAAACCCTAAACCCAAGTTTCCAACAGTCAATAAATTCAAAACATTGTCAACATCCAAACGCTGCTGGTTCGGTTCACAATTCACTCAGTCTCAGGTATGCAATTCAGCACTCATACCATCTCTTATTACTTGAACTGTTTCGGACGATCCACTTCACAATCTAGGTTTAGGGTTTTGTCTCAGTTCATATCTTCAGTTTCGAGCCTCAAAGTAGCTTGGCGTAAAGACATCAAGCTAGACCAAGCCATTGAAAACGATAAACAATGGAGACTCTGTGCAAGAGTCGTCAAAGAGGTACTAAACGAGCCAGGTCAAGTTATCCCACTTCGTTACTTAGAGAAACGTCGTCCAAGACTTCGTCTTCCGATCACAATCAAGACCTTTCTTGCCCGAAACCCCGGTCTCTTCGATACCTATCTCGATCGAATCAGACCCAAATCAGAGCCTGTCCCTTTTATTCGTGCTAGCGATAGGCTGCAGCGATTTTTAGAAGAAGAAAAGAGAATTAGGACTGAAAACGAGCCGTTAATTGTTGCGAAATTGTGTAAATTGTTAATGATGTCGAAGAATAACGTGGTTAGTGCAGAAAAATTGGTACATGTCAAGAGGGAATTTGGGTTTCCCAATGATTTTATGGTCAGTTTGGTGCCAAAATACCCTGAATATTTTAGGCTAGTTGAGTATCCAGCAGAGGAAAAATCATTTCTTGAACTGGTTTCATGGGATTCCAAGTTTGCGAAGTCAGCAATAGAGCAAAGGGCAGATGAGGAGTCGAGGTTGACGGGGATAAAGATTAGGCCATCTTTTTATGTTAAGCTTCCCCCTGGGTTCTTTCTTAGGAAGGAAATGAGGGAATGGATTAGGGATTGGATGGAACTTCCATACATTTCACCCTATGACAATGCATCCCAATTGGACCCATCATCGCGAGAAATGGAGAAGAGGACTGTTGGGGTTTTTCATGAGTTGCTTTCGCTTTCTCTTTTCAAGAGGATCCCAGTGCCGATTTTGGGAAAGTTTAATGAAGAGTATAGGTTTTCAAATGCGTTCTCAAGCGTGTTCACAAGGCATTCGGGGATATTTTACATGTCTTTGAAAGGTGGGATAAAGACTGCAGTGCTGAGGGAGGCGTACAAGGATGATGAATTGATTGACTGGGATCCGATTCTTGAAATAACAGACAAATTTGTTGAGTTGTTGGATGAGGGACGCAGGGAGAGAGTTGAGCAGCTGAGGTTGCAGAGGGAAGCAGTTCATAAAGATATAGAAATGATGGCAATGGGAAATAGTGAGCGACACTAGCCCGAATGTGGGGAACAATTGCAAAAGTTTGAAGATTTAGATGGTTGATGAAAGCAGCTGGATCTTATATATTGGTGAAACTGCTATCAAGGGGGGTTGCCTTTTGTTGTTTGGAAGACATTTTTGTGCGATAGCTTCATCATTTGAGAATGGAGCAATCAAGGTTTCCGTGTTACGTGTTGGAAGCCTCCAAGTAATTTTGTGTATGGATAAATTTGTGCTTGATACATACAAATGACTTAATATATTTTGGTGCGCACAACGAGAGGCTTTGCCCATCATAGCTGTTAACAATTGCAGGGTATATGTTCTGCCAATGTTCCCCATACAACAATTTTCCTCTCATATCCTCCTACAACAATTTCATGGTGTGCCCCACTGTCAATTTCACTTCAATAAAATCCGATGTTGGGATTTTCCATTATCTTGTAATGTTGTAGATATCTGCCTACAGAAAAATTGAGGCCATAAAGGAATGTCATGAAGAAAGAATCAATAATTATGGCATTTGGCAATGCAAAACTATGAAGTACATAGCCAATACATGAAAAGATGATGTGAGAAACAACTCAATATGGTCTTTCCTTCTATTCATGTTTGAAAATAGTTCAATGCAAATGCAAAGTTTTGGTGAATGAGAATCTACTCTGGCTTGATATGAGACAAAACTGAAGTTATTGCCCACTGCGAAAAGCCTGTCGATGATTTTGCTTTGTTGCTCTGCCACAGCAATGAATGAATTTATTTACTGATTGTCAGTAAATTCTCATGGAGGTGAATCCTTTTCATTGCCGAAGCTTTTTTCAAGGTTATTCTATTCCATTGTTTGGTTCTGTTTTAGGTCTACATTATTCTTGATTTTTAATATCTCCATGTGAATCCTTTTCATTGCCGAAGCTTTTTTCAAGGTTGTTCCATTGTTTGGTTCTGTTTTAGGTCTACATTATTCTTGATTTTTAATACCATGGTGTATTTTCTATTGGAGTATGGATATATATGTACGTTGTGTATGTTTTTAAACTTTCATGGCCTCAATGTTAAATGTATGGTAGGAAGATTAGAAAAAGGGGCAACGGAGCTATTGTATTTATATTAGTGTTACTATTTTAATTCTTTGTGACTTCTGCTTGTTGGTTGAAGGTAGTGGCCATATCATAGTAGCCTTGAGGAAGCAAGCAAAGTAACGGTTTATAAAAATCTTCATGTTTAAACTAAAAGTTGCTTCAAATTTTAATTTCAATTAGTTCCCAAATGTTATTTGATTAGTATACATTTGGTTTAGTATACATTTGAAAATATATGCAAAAATCATGCAATATATATTTCTTTTGTTGTTTCAATGGAGAAACAAAAATGTATAATGCACATTGTGGTTCCTTTTAAATCTATGGCATGTTTTTCATCATTGATTACCATTTACAAATACTTGCTGTGGCGACCATTTGGATACTAAACTCATCTGCATCAACACTCTGCATCAACATTCAGCAACATGTAGATATAACCCTGCCTTCCAAGTTATTTTTGAAAGCCCCATTTACTTCCTTTAGCCTACATCTCTATGCTGAACTTCTTATGTTCTGACAGGAAACTAAGTTCAAGCAGCCACATTCCTTCTAAGCTTTTTCAGTATGCTGTACTAGTGAACAGGAGAGATTTTCAGATTATTAGCAAACTGAATCTCTCCAATCTCCGTAGTTGTAAGATTTGCTTCTATATTATATCATCTACAATGTGCTTACATGACTAATTATCTATGCATTGATGATGAAATAATTGATGTCATCCTTTTCTTTTTCTTCTTACTAAAAAACAAAATCAAGGCACATCAATCAATACAAATACGTATTTATTTGCGCATGCGAAGCTTTGACCTCATTGCTGGTAGGACACCATTTGATGAACTCTGATTTAATGGTCATTAACTGAGAGTTTTGTGTATCAACTGTGTGCAAGTTCCTAAAACCCAACTTTTATTGTCATGAAGTGTGTCTGCATTAGCTTATCACCATAAATATGTTTTATGGGTTACATGGCTTATCTATATATTTGTGATATTAATAAATTTTTGAATTGTTATGGTGGCTCAATTTGTAGACAAATAAGCTTTATGTATTTGTAGAGCTGAAGAAAATTGAATTTGGGAAGATGGTCATTTCAATAGAGTGGTGGTGACTGTGATACTGCCTTGATGGCTTCAGATTCTGGTAAATATGTGGAATAGACCTTGTTTCTATTGATTTGCTTGGTTAATCCATTTGCCAATATTTTTATGTGCAAATTTCATTCTTGTTAGGTCTTTTGTTGCAAATTTTGTTCTAAATTGTGATTGACGTGTTCATGCTTGTAATTCAGAATGTGCTTTGTGAACATATCAGGTTGTATAGTCAAACCCGTCCTCCATTTTAAAAAAAGAAGAAGAAATCTTTGATTCTATGAACGAAAGTAGTAAGATTGTCTTTTCTCCTTTCTATATATGAAGACTGTAACTGCCACATCAGGCCTTTAGACCAACCTCCAAAGTGGTTACATGTGCTTTGTATTTCATTTCAATTAAATGTTTACAATTCATTTGGTTTTTAAAAGTTTCACTTACTCTAGGAAAAATATGGAATCTCCTTTGACATCATTTTTTTTTGACAATGCTCATATTTTTCATGTTAGTAAAATATTTCTCTTTGCTAGTAAAAAAAATATTTTTCATTTTAACTTTCTTCTTTAAAAATGGGTAACAGCGACAGTGGTGGAGTGCCTATGGTAGTGTGAGGCAGTGGCCAGTGTCGAAACCAGAGCTGGGTCTGTAAAGAGAAAGAGAGTTGAAGAGAGAAAAGTAGAGAGAAGAGTCAGAATGAGAGGAAGAAAAAGGGGAGAGAGAAGCGTAATGGGTGCCGTGTGTCCTATGCATTTTTTTGCTCTGTTAGACACCTAGACAGAAATAGACAGAGTGTCAACATAGATATAGTTTATAAAGTGCAGGGTTTTAGTTGAAACAAATTAAAAATTCAAAGTTTAATTTGTGAGTAGACAAAACCATGGGTTATTTGTGTAATTTCCCCATAAAATATTTATTTTGTGCTTTGTTTGGTTCTTGGATTTGTAAAAGGAAAGAAAAAGAACATGGAGAAGATAGGAAAATTAAAATGAAGTGAGCGATCTAAGCATTTTCTTTCTTGATTACTTATTTAAAAGAAAAAAAGAAAAGAAAAGAAAGAGCAAGTAATTTCATTCTCCTTTTCTTTTCCTTTCCCTCAATAAATCCGAAATCCAAACATAGTGGTGTATAATTTCTAACAAGAATGATATGCTAGTGACATTCTTAAAATGAGAAGTTTGCTTGATGAGGCTTTTGTTTTAAAGTTAGAGAACCGAATCTATGACATAAGCTATGAAGCACGGATACTCCGAAATAGCCCCCGTACGCGTATCGGATACGTATCGGACACGGATACACGCCCGATACGGCTGGATACGTATCGGATACGGGAAATGAAGTATCCGATTTTTTTTTTTAATTTTTGAATTTCGGATACGGCTAGGATACGTGAGGATACGGTAAGGATACGTTCAGGATACGGTATGGATACGGCGGGGCAAAAAAATAATTTAAAAACTTTAAGAAGGGGTCAAATTGTAAAATATGAAAAAAATATGAAATAAAACACAAAAAAGAGGAGGAGGAGGAGAGATCGAACCCGCAGCTAGGTCGAAGGAGTTCGAACAGCAGCTAGGTCGAAGGAGGAGGACAGTTCGAACAGCAGCTAGGTCGTCCCTCTCTCGCAAACAGGAGCTCCACGATCGTCTTTCAGGTTCGTCCCTCTCTCTCTCCCTTTCGCTCCCTCTGTCTGCCTCTCACAACACTCGATCTCACGATCTCTCTCTCTCTCTCCCTCCCTCTCCCTCTCCCTCTCCCTCTCGCTCGAGCTCGATCTGTCTGTCTGGTTGGCTGGAGATCTCGACTCGATCTCATCTCGCCCACCCCCCTCTCGACTCGATCTCATCTGTTTTGTTGCCTATTTATTTTTTTTAATTTGTTGTATTGTATATATTCTGCGATTTACTTAAATAAATAAAACACTGATCAGAAAAAAAAAAAAAAAAGGAAAGGGCTAATCTGATAAAACACTGATAAAAAAAAAAAAAAACTGATAAAACAAATAAATAAATAAACTTTTAATAAATAAATAAATAAAATAAGGTAAAAAACTTATTAGTAAATAAATAAATAAATAAACTTATTAAAAATAAAATTTGTCAACTTATAAAATTATAAACTTTGTAACTTATTAATAAATCAAATAAGGTAAAAAAAACTTATTAATAAATACATAAATAAACTTATTGATAAATAAATAAACTTTGTAAATTTTTTCCCCCTTAATTTGGGATTGAATTGCATTATGGTTTTATGGGTGATGCTATATTGTTAAAATTGTTGAAATTTAATTGAATTGATGAATTTTTTGTTATGGATGATGCATTATGGTTGTTATGGGTGATGCTACATTAATGTTTTGTTTTATTTGTTTACCATAAATTTTAGGAAATGAGTTCAGGTACATTACCATAAAATTGTTGAAGTTTTATTTTTGTGTATGCTACATTACTAAAAATTGTGAAAAAAAATATTTTTTATGAACGTATCCCCGCCGTATCCGTATCCTACTTTTTCAAATTTTGCCGTATCGCCGTATCCGTATCGTATCATATCGTACCCGTATCCTGTATCCGTATCCGTGCTTCCTTGGACATAAGTTATGAATACATTTTTGGTATAGTTTTTCTATTTGTATATAGTATTACTATTACGCTTCATATTTATATTTCTCAGTTGTCATGGGGTATTGGGGCTGGCCGATGGCACATAATCATTTAACAAACTACATATTCATTTACCTTTCTAACCATTCTATATTTATTTTATTTTTTATTATGTGAGCTGCAGCAAATTTGGCATTTCAGCTCCTTTTTTTGGGGGCATATAATTCTCGAGCACAAAAGCACTCCTCACACAAAATGAATGAGGCTCTCTAAACTATTCAGAACCCGATTTCTCCTTTACATCAACAACCATACCAATGCACTTTCTTTTAGTTAATGAACCCACCAGAAAACCTAAATTAAGGAAATGAGAAGTACATGATTCACTTTAGTATAAATAGAATCAAGGAGTACTTCATAACTACACTCCTTTGCTGCATATTAGCAAAAAGAAGTTATGATCATGGATCCAACCAAGATTCTAAAATTAACATTCTTCTTGGTGTTCCTGGTACTTAATCTGAAGACGAAGTGCCAGTCATATCTGTTTCCACCTTATGCTTCTCCACTCTGTGCTTCACAGTTTGCACTGGTGAACCATGCTTGTGCAATGCTGCCATATATGCCACTACCCCCTCCCTCACCTCCTTCCCCACCGCCTTCACCACCACCCTCACCTCCTTTACCTCCCTCACCACCTTCACCACCGCCCTCACCTCCTTTACCTCCCTCACCGCCTTCACCTCCTCCGTTGCCGCCTTCACCTCCCTCACCACCTTCACCTCCGTTGCCGCCTTGTCCACCTTTACCTCCCTCACCGCCTTCACCACCTTCACCACCTTCACCACCTTCACCTCCCTTGCCACCTTCACCTTGCCCACCTGATGATGATGATCGAGACCACGGAAACAAACATAGGCATAGGCATGCACACGGGCACGGTCATGGGCACGGGCACGGGCACGGGCATAGATACCAAGAATCACCTGTAGAACAGGAATGCTGTCAGTTGCTGAAGGAGGTGGACACCGAGTGTGTTTGTGGTATTCTGGTTCGCTTGCCTCCTTTCCTTTCCAAGCCGTTACACAATTACACTGTTACAGTTGACAAATCATGCAGTGTCACTTTCCAGTGTGCAGGACGATTGAGTGTTTAAATGTTACATTTTCTCTCTGGTAATTAAAGAAAAAGTTTGATTAACTACATCTAGCTTTGTAAGTTTGAATTATGTAATATTTCGATCAGTTAGTATGACTGTTTGGAGTATATTGAAGCTGTGTCGCTGGGAACATATGATACTACCTATCTTAATATCAATCAATGGACTAAATATTTGTATAGAAAATAACTTGATGTCTATTTAGTTTGTTTACAATACAATTACAGAAGGTGGATTGGCAACTTGATGGGTGAGAAAATAATTTTTAAAATTCTTTCATTAGTGCCAAATTTGAATATTTTTTTTTTTTTTTTTTTTATAGTTTTGATCTCTTTTTATTGCATGTTTGGTATTGAGAACTTTAAACCTTTGTCCACTGGTCATGTGATATCAATGTGACAAATTTCCTATGTTCTGCGGCTGCAAGACGCATGCCCATTAAACCTGTGTTACCAGCGTTATGGCTTAGCCATCTTGAGATAGTACCTATGGATTCTCTTGTTTATGGACCTCTCTAGACCTCTAATATATGAATCCCAAACAGGTAGGGCTCATACCATCATGCCACTGGTCGCCCTGTCCTTCCCAGTTTGGGTTACATCTGTTCGTATGTTATGATCTAACAATTGTCCCACATCACTAAAGTCAGAGTTTAACCATGTGAATATACGCTCACACCTTTTTGTAACAATCCCACATTGGTTAACAAAGGTCTTAGCCATGTGCACACAAGTCTCCTGGGCATCCTATCTGTGCAAGCCGGTTTTTATTGTGTTATTGCCCCACTGAAAAAAACCTGTATATGATATTGCTTTATAGCATTGCCACAACAATGAATGAAATTATTTACCAGGTTATCAGTAAATTCCCTAACATCATAAAAGCCACTGCAGATATATCTTCAGGAAGGTTCTAAATTGGTTAATAATCATGGAGGTGAATCCTTTTCATTGCCCAGACTTTTTTCAAGGCTATTCCACTGTTTGGTTTTGTTTCAGGTCTGCATTATTGTTCATTTTTAATAATTAATAGTACCATGGTGTATTTTCTGTTGGAATACAGATATTTATGTTTTTAAATTTTCATGACGTCAATTTTAAATGTGAAGTAGGAACATAAAAAATAGGAACACAAAAAAGAAAAAGGACATTGGAGCTACTGTATTTAGATTGCTATTATTATTTTAATTCTTTATGAATTATGCTTGTAGGATGAAGGTAGTGGGCACATCATGGTAGCCTTGTGGAAGCAAGCAGTAACGGTATATAAAATCTTCCTATTTTAACTAAAAGTTGTTTCTAGTTTGAATTTTAATTAGTTCCCAAGTGTCATTTAATTAGTGTACCTTTGAAAATATATGCAAAAATCACGCATTATATATTTAACATTTTTGTTGTTTGAATTGAGAAACAGAAATGTATAATGCACATTGTGGTACCCTTTTAGATCTATGGCATGGTTTTCATCTTTGATAGTTATTTACAATTACTTTCTTCAGTGACCATCTTTCCTGAAGTTAATTCTGGTGCCAGAATCCAGTTCTCTGACAGGTTTTAATTTAATTTCTTGCTTATTGACCATTAGGATACTAAACTCATCTGCATCAGTGCATATTGGTGAGATGTCGATATAACCGTCTTCCAAGTTATTTTGATAACTAATTGCATTGTAAAAATCAATGATTTTATCTGGAGATTACTTGTAGTTTCAAAAATACACATGAAAGCCCCATTTACTTCTTTTAGCCTACATCTTTATGCTGAATTTCTTATGTTCTGGCAGGAAACCAAGTTCCTTCTAAAATTTTTCAGTATGCTTTACTAGTGTGTGTCACTTCAGCTTATCACCATAAATATGTTTTTTTAGGGTTACATGTCTTATCTGTATATTTGTGATATCTACAAAATTTTGAATTGTTTTGATGGTTTAATTTGTGGACAAGGAAGCTTTATGTATTTGGAGAGCTGAAGAAAATTGTCTTTGGGAAGATGATCATTTCAAAGGATTGGTGGTGATTGTGATACTGCTTTGATGGCTTCAGATTCTGGTAAATATGTGGAATACACTTTGGTTCTTTTGATTTGCTTGGTTCATCCATTTGCCAATCTTTTTTTGTGCAAATTTCATTCTTGTTAGGTCTTTTGTTGAATAATTTGCAAATCTTGATCTAAATTGTGCATCAAGATGCTCATGCTTGTAATTCGGAGTATGCTATGTGAACATATCTGTTTGTATAGTAGAACCTTCACCCTTTAAAAAAGAAGAAGAAGAAATCTTCAATCCTATGAATGAAAGTAGTAAGACTGTCCTTTCTCCTTTCTGTATATGAAGACTGTAACTGCCGCATCAGGCCTTTAGACCAACCTTCGATGTGGATACATGTGCGTAGTGTTTCAATTGAAATTTACAATTCATTTGGTTTTTCAAAGTTTCACTTGGGGAAAAAATGGAGTCTCCTTTGACGTCCTTTTTTTTTTTACCCCCTTGACGGTGTTCATATTTTTCAAATTAGTGAAAATATTTTTGTTCGCTAATAACAACAAAAGTTCATGCGATAATTCCATTATTGTTATTGATGACTTTATTAAAATGTAGTTTTGATAATGTTGATTTTTTTTGAGTTTAAAATACTGAGTTGTTTGTATTTAAAATATTGCTATTGCTGACCATTTATTTTATGGGAAATTCTAAAAAAAATAATTATTCTGTGCTTTGTTTGGTTCTTGGATTTGTGAAAGGAAAGAAAAAGGACAGGGAGAAAGATAGGAAAATAAAATGAAGTGAGAGAAGCTAAGCCTTTATTTTATTATTATAAATAAATAAAAAACAAGTACAAGTATTTTATTCTCTTTTTATTTTCCTTTCCCCCTCAACAACTCTGAGATCCAAACATAGTTTATGTATAATTCTTAACGAGAATGATGTAACAGTGACATTTAGAAGCTTGCTTTTGTTTTAAAGTTATATAAAATCATAATCTCCGCATCATTTATGGATAAAATTAGTGTGTAGTTTTTCTATTTGAATTGCATACACTTAATAGATTGATTTCTCAGTTGTTATGGGGCATTGGGGCTGATGGCACATAATCATTTTACGAAACTACATATTACATTTTCCTTTCTATTTAATTCTTGGGCACAAAAGCAACACCTCAACACAAAATGAATGAAGCTAAACTATTCAGAACCTAAACTTCTCCTTTTTGTTAACAACCATACCAATGCACTTTCTTTGCTGTTCTCTTTTATCTAATCAACCCACCAGAAAACCTAAATTAAGGAAATGATAAGTACATGATTTGCTTTAGTATAGATAGAATCGAGGATTACTTCATAACTACATTCCTTCGCTGCCCATTAGCAAAAGGAGTTATGAGCATGGATGCAACCAAGATTCTTAAATTAACATTCTTATTGGTGTTCCTGGCACTTATTCTCAAGACAAAGTGCGATATGCCTTTGCCTCCTCCGCTTTGCATCACACAGTTTGCATTGGTGAACCGTGCTTGTGCAATGCTGCCGCACATGTCCTTGCCCCCTCCTTCACCACCGTCTTCACCTCCCTTGCCTGATGATGATGGCCGAAACCATGGAAATAGGCATAGACATGGACCCGAGCGCGAACACAGACAGGAACACGGGCGTGACCATGGACACAGGCACGAACACGGACATGGACACGGACACAGACACAGCACATGCACGAATACAGATACCAAGAATCACCCGTACAACAGGATTGCTGTCATTGGGTGAAGGAGGTGGATGCTGAGTGTGTCTGTGGTGTTCTGGATCAGTTGCCCCCTTCCCTTACCAAGCCAGTGCACAATTACACTGTTATAGTTACCGAATCATGCAGTGTCACTTACGAGTGTGGAGGGCGATTGTGGGTTTAGAAGTTACATTTTCTCTCTGGTAATTAAAGAAAAAGTTTAATTGGCTACATCTAGTTTTGTAATTTTGAATCATGCTTATCTTCTTTCTGTACCGAACTTCAATATATCGAATTATAGGGAACGTACTATTCTAACTTAAATTCTGATCAATGAACTGAATATTTGTATAGAAGATGGGTTGATGATGTCTATTTATTTTGTTTATAATAGAACTACAGAAAAATGAAAGTGAGGAGAACACAAGATTTTGCTCAAGTCTTGGCAAGGCCAAGAAACCGAACGTAGTAACTTGATGGGTGATAAAAAAAAAAAAATAAATTAAATTAAAATTCTTTTCATAAGTCCCAAATTTGAATGTTTATATATTTTATTGTTCTTTTTATTGTATGTTGTATTGAGAACTTTTAAAAACCCTTGTCCATTTGGTCATGTGATATCTTAGTGACATTCTTGGTGTCCTGTGGCTGCAAGATTCATGCCCATTAAACCTGTGCTATCGATGTTGAGGCTTAGCTATCTTGAGACCGTGATTACGGGTTCTTGTGTTTATGGACCTGTCTAGGCCTTTCCTATATGACTCTAGGCCTCATATCATTATGCCCTTGGTTACCCCTTCTTTCCCTTGTTTGGGTTACATCTGTTTTTTTTTAACATCTGTTAAAATGTTATGATCCAACAATTGTCCCACATTGCTTAAGTCATAGTTTAGTCATTAGAATATAAGCGTTGTGAGCACTGTTTCTGCTACGATCTTGCATTGGTTAACAAAAGATAAACATTTTCGACATCTTCTCCTTCCAATCCAAGCCAAATGAGTTCATGGAGTAAGTCATTGATGGGGTGCCCTAAGGAGGGTTGCTACCTGTAGACATAATAAGTGGAGCCACCTAGTTAGAAATGACGGGCCACTGGGGACCACCGCGGGGGCTCTGCTAAGTCACCTAGCTAGAAATGATGGGACACCGAGAGCGGCTACCTGTAAGAGACATGATCCTTGGTGTAAAAGTCACCTAACTAGAAATGATGGGTCACCACCTAGGAAGGATTAACAAAACTTTGGCCACCAAGAAAGAGGAAAAGGTTATCAATTTGGGGAATGATATGTATCACATCAGGTGGATCTAAATCTAAATTCATGTACGGTTAGGGTATTGTCAAATGTTATGCTCATTTTACACAACACTACAATAGGTTTGATTAGAATTTTTATGGATTGATTTTCAAAAGCCAAAGATAGCGATTTGATTGATATGAGTTTATTCCAAACTTATCTTTGTTTTGCAGAAAAAAATAATTGACTAATTTGTTGCTTTCACTCAGCCACATCAAGTCATTGTTCATCCCATATTTCCAAATTTTATTTTTTTATTTTTTTCTTTCTTCCCCTTACCAGTACCACAATAGGATTTTTTCCCATCTGGTGTGTCTGATTGGGGGATTAGGGGAGACTAAACACTGTTCGGATTGTAATTTAATAGAAATTTTTTATCTGGCATTTTTTTTTTTTTAGTCCGTCAGACTCCATGTCCGTCTTATGAGGGACTATTGTATCCTAGGGGAGTAGGATTATTTTCATGGGATAATTCATTGTTGGGATTAGGTGGTAAATTGACCATTTTGACCCTTTCTATTTAATTATGTATTATATTTAGTAAAATTCAATAAAATTTAAATGTCTCAATTTAAAAATAACATAATTTTATTTAACTTTTTATTGATATTTTTATTTAATTTTTTAAAATAATTTTTTTATAAATATTTAATTTTAAAATTTTGTTTATATTTTATTTAATTTTATTTTTAAATTTTAATTGATGTTTTATTTAATTTTATTATTTTATTATTATTTTTTAAAATAAATTTATTTAAAATCTTAATTAAAAAAATAACATATATTTTTATTGATATTTTATTTATTTTATTTTTTAAAAATAAATTTATTTAATTGTGAGAAAGTAAAATAAAATAAATTTTTATTTAATCTAGCAAAAAATAATTAAAATATTAAAGATATGTTTAATATTGCTATTCCTTAGTAAACAATTAAAAAATGATAAAATAGTCTTTTGCTCATTTAACTTATCCAGTCTGTCCAACCAAATATTGGATTCACTAAAAATAGTCTTTTCTAGACATCTAATCCTGTGAAAAAACAAACATGGGATACACATTCAATCCAACCAAATAGTCCGGAGAATTCATAGTCTCAGGATTCAAGTATGATGAATTCTAATCCCTCTTTATCTAGTCCGTCCAATCAAATACACCTATAAGGATAAGGTCTCCACCAAATGATCACAGTACTGTATTATTGGAAAATTGTTATTCTTATATAAACTTCATACAAAATATTCAATTAAAAGGATGTGGATGATGTGTTAGTAATTTTGTTTGAATAAATGTTAATTTGATGTATAATTTTTTTTATTTGACATGATAATTGTAGCACTTTTGTTCATTTATTAGTGAATTTTCAAGTGTACTCCAAACAATTTAAAAATGAAATTAAAAAAGAAAAGAAATAAAACAGAAAAAATTAAAAAAAGATTTTGTTTGGACCAATTGAAACTTTAAAAATAAAATTAAAAATGAATAAAACAGAAATAGTCATATGGGTATAGTTTTGAGCACTTAGTGTGTGTGATTTGGACTTCTATCATGACAAAAATGACAATGACAACGACAATGGCAACTAAATGAAAGTAACCCACAAATTTAGCATTGTCTGGTTTGCTTTTTGAAATCTCTCTCTAATTTTTGTAAAAATTAGTTTGACAAATAAATACAAAAAAAAAAAAAAGAAGAAGATAATTTTTTCAACCAAAAAAAAAAATTCATAAAAAAATTATGGCTGTCAAACAAAATCAAACAAAGCATTATCCGAACTCAGTTCTCACCTTTCTCTGTATTTCTAATTTCAGTGGGTATATATTTACAACTGTTTTTATTTCTCAAAAAGCATATATGGATTGGGGCGTTTTGGTAAGCTAGTAAAAAAATTAATTTTTTAGTTTTTTTGACTTTTTTGATCACATCATCTTTTTATTTTTTTACACCAAAAAAGTCAAAAATCTACAATTTTTTTTAAAAAATTAGCATTTTACCATCTTTCCAAAATATCAGAAATTGAATGGGGAGAATTATTTTTAAAATCTTATTACACACACTACTATTAGATTATTTTAATGGTTTTAGTGGAGGGTACTATTAGTAAGTAAACCAGAGTAGGATAGAATCATCTCAAATTGTCTTTGACATTTGCATTATTTTTTATGATTAAAAGTGCTTTGAAAGATAGCGCTTTCAAAGGTTTTTGCGCCCAAAATTCATGAATGTATTTTAACCACAATGCTACTTCTTCAAAAAAAAAAAAAAAAAACCTTCACAATTGATAATCTAGAAATAAGATTCATTCTAATCGTGATCCTACAAGTTTTGAAGCTAAGAAACATTTTTTGACAGCATTGTAATGTACTAAAATAAGGACAGAAATTTTTTGAGAATAAGAGACAAAAATTTTAATACAAGCCTCAAAATCACATATATATGGATCCTCTTTGCATTACTTAAGAAAAAAAAAAATACTAAGGTTTCGTTTGAAAACATATTATTTTCGTAATTTTTTATGAAAAGTTATGTAAAAAAATAAAGAAAATAATATGATAATTGACTTTTTGACCAAACGAGACCTAACTAAAACTATCTACTAGCTAGACACTTGCAACCGCCGTCATTGTGGTGATTGGCGATGGCCTAAGGGCAGCTGCATTGTCGTAGACCTCCGGGCCAAGACTGTGAAGGAAGCGGCTCACAATTACAGAGCTAGGTCCCGTCACGAGCTGCTCCCATGCCTCGTCCGCCTCTTTGCCGTGCTTTCGGAAGGCGTCAGTAGCGTCGAGCCGGTGCAACTTCCACCCCTTCACATTTTGGAGGCGGGAAATTTTGTCGAGTTGCCGAGTCGCGAGCTTCCGAGTATTACCCTTGATCTCCCTTATCACTTCTCGAAGCATCCGAACACGAACTTGTTCATTTACAAAACCTTCCATTCTGAAGTATCTATCAAACTCCGGAACCCCAATAGCTCTCCTTATCCCATTTGAGTAATTTCCAGATAAGTCGAAAAAACTTCTCACCTCCTCCACCATTCCCATCTCGACCATCAAATCAACTCGATTGGACACGACCGAGTGGAGCACGGGAATCGAGACATCGACGCATAAAAAACAACATTCGTACCTCGATCGAAACTCGTGATTTTCGTCGTCCACTAGGGCTTCGATATAGGAATTCGAGCCTCCCACAATGATTGGAAGCTTCCGGCGACTCGATATCGATCTCACGGCGAACGAGGCCATGTCGCAGAAAGTCGAAGCCGAGAAATCCGCATTGGGATTTACTAATCCTAGGAGGTGGTGGGGCACTCCGCGCTGTTCTTCGGCGGTGACTTTGTTTGTGACTATGTTTAGTCCCTCGTAAGCTTGAATTTTGTCGGAATTCACTATCTCCGCCGGGAAACGGGTGGCGAGGTCGATCGAAAGCCGCGACTTCCCCGTGCCGGTGGCTCCCATCACCACCACCACCTTCTCTTTTTGAGGCGGCGGAGGGCGGAGGAGGTGGGTATTGAGGTGGCCGCCACCACCACTAGTTGGGATGTTGGTGTGCAGCAAAGGTCGTATTTGTTTGCTCATGACCGTAGACATTTTCATATTTTGTTTTTTTTCCGAAAAAAAATAAATTAAAAGGAGTAAATATGATAAAAATATAAAAAATTAAATTTAACTAGTCGAAGTGGATTGGATTGGGAAAAAAAGGAGAAACAGATTCAAGAGAATACCCAAGTCGTGAGGAGATAAGAGTGATGAAGTTGAGGTATTTATGGAGAAGAAAAATGCTTGGGGGCACTAATTAGTGCTCCCACTAATTAGGTGGCAGTGCGTCCCGTCAGTAATGATGTGATGTTTTAGTCTTAGAGTTGTATTTTTTTTTTTTTTTTACTTTTTTAATGTATTAGTGGTGGTGTTTTTAGTGGGATGAATCATTGTTGTTATGGAGAAAGAAATTGAGTTCTCTCTCTCTCTGTACGTGGAATTTAGAGTATCTTCAATGCACTAGACATATAATACTTGTTAGTTAAAATGCCTAGTGTGATTCATTTTTTTCAATTCCAATGCACTAGGCATATAATTAGGCATTTTGGCTCAACTCATATTCACTAGCTACATGTAGTTAGTCTTCAACGCTAGGCAAAATGTATTCAATCATTAGGATCATTTCCCCCATCTTTGTTGTCGACGTGGCATTCTATAAAATAATAGTATTTGGATAAATAGCTAAAATAAAGAGCATGGTTGGAGTAAAACATAAAACAGTTGATAGGTAAAATAAAATATATACTTTATAGTAATATTTAGATAGGTAAAATGCCTACTACCGTTGGAGATGCTCTTATGATGGTCAACTACAAGTTGAACCGATAGTGCTTGATCCCCTTTTTGCTTTTTTTGTAAGTGTTACCTTTTTATTTATTTTGAAGAGTTTTATATATTTTTTTAGTTGGAAAAAAAAAATCATTTTCAAAACACTTTTTATTGAATTTAGGACTTGTTATTTCTACTATTTTTACATAAATCTTTTTAATAATTCAAGGTGTCCGAGTCAGCTTCCGCTTACCTCGATTAATTTTTAATTAATTTGACTGGAACCAATCCCATTGTCCACTAGTAGTCGATTAATTTTTAATTAATTTGACTGGAACCAATCCCATTGTCCATTAGTAGAGAACCCATTTAAAGTCAAAGCAAAACTCCGTATGAATTGACCCAACATAAAGATTGATAGCAGAGAGCCCATTTAAAGTCAAAGCAAAACTCCGTATGAATTGACCCAACATAAAGATTGATAGCACCTAAGAGATTTTGAACCTGAAACCTAAAGAAGAGTAAACTCTTAAGTCCCAAGCTTACATCACTAGGCCAACTCTTGGGGGTTTATGTTTAGATAAATCTTAATCGGCAGTGATTGGTAGCTCGACACTTGGGCTCGAGATTTGGCTCGAGGGTCAAAACGACGTCGTTTTGACCCTGTTTTTTTTTTTTTTTCTTTTCTTTTCTTATTTTCGACTTCATCTTCTCGGTTGATTTTTTTTTTTGCAGAAGAAGAAAACCAGGAAGAAGGAGAGAGGAGGAGGAGGAGGGAGGGAGGAGGGAGGAGGAGGAGGGTGAGGAACTGGAGGGGGCCATTAAAAGGTGGCGGTGGCGAGGGAGGGAGCAGCTGCGGAGGCGAGGTGCTACGGCGATCGGCGAGGCGAGGACGACCCACGGCGGGGCGTGGGCTGCGACGAGGACGACCCACGGCGGCTGCGAGCTGCAGACGGTCCTCTCCCTCCCTTCTCTTCTCTCCCTCCCTTCTCTTTCTCCTCTCCCTCTTTCGAGCCTCTCGAGCCTCAAAAAAATCGAGCTCTGAGTCATTTTCCAATCTTAATATTAAACAATGTATCGGGACATTTATTTTAGCTTTCTCACAAGTTTTTCTAATTACTAAGGCCTCGTTTGGGAACAGGTTCTTTTAGTAACTTTTTAGTTTTTTTGCTAAAATATGAGGTAAAAAAAAAAATTTAGTATATTTGTGATGACTTTTTGATTTTTTTATGAAAAGATGTGTAAAAAGTAGAGAGAAAATGAATTCTTTGACTTTTGATATAAGTTGTTGGTTTTTAATTTTTTTAGTGACTTTTTAACTTTTAAGCTAAAAAGTGATATTGGCAAATGAGACCTTAAATACAAAGATAGTGGAATTCATATTAATAAATACATTTTGCCAAAAAAATTATATTAATAAATACACCTAGTGTACATATCTTTTTGGCTAATAACAAAAAAATTGGATAAGAAAATACATATTTTTTTCTTTTTTTAAATTTAGAATCATCTCTCGAATAAAAAATTATTTGTATAGAAATGACTTTGCTAACAAGTGTTTTTCATATACAAGAAAAATATTGTCACAAAAAATACTTGAGAAATTTTTCACCAATATCGGAACTCTTTTCAACATTTTCACTATCCTAATACTAAATAATTTAATAATGTCTTGGGCATTTTTCTTGCTAAGATATTCCATAATTAACATTAATTTGTCAGAATTCAATAAGAGGTTACGGTTCGAATATTTTTACTGTGTGAGGCTTTATTCGCTTTATATTTGTTTAGAGTTTATGTTCCATATTACAGTAGTAATATGTTGTATTTGATTTTTTATTTTTATTTTTTTGTGTTGTTATTATGATTCATTTAACTTCTTTGTAATACGATACCAAAAAACAAAAAACTAATAATAAATATGGAAGGGGTTCATGTTCTTTCCTGGAAAGCTGAGGGCAACAACAAAGGTTCTCCAGATCAATAAAACAACAAGGGTTCTCTTTTTGGTTGGTATTTGAAAATTAATGTGGTGATAGCACAAGCAAATGGTCCAAGAATATGATTTAATTTAATGATAATTATTCCTGGAGTATTTTGTTGTTATTTGTCGGCATGTTTGTCACTAATAATTTTTTTCCATGTAAATTATTGGCCAAGATAATATTAATTATCTGTTGTCCTTTCTTTTCTTTCAAATATATTTATAATGACAACCCTAGATTAAAAGATGATCCACAATAGATTTTTTATATTATTCAGAATGATATGCTGGCGACAATTTTAAAATTATTAACTATAATAGTTGTGATGTTTTAGTTTGAAATGAAATAATAATAGAAGCCTATGTTATTTTAAAATATTTTTCATTAATTTCAAAACTTTTCTTCACATTTTCTCAATTTTTAAAATAAGTTTTACATAAATTTCAATATTAAACAGTGACAGATTTTTATTAAGGTGTAATTAATGATAGCAAAGTAATGCCTTGAATGATAAATACTCAAGTAGAAAATAAAGTAAATTATTTACAAGTCATATTTGAAATACTTATATAAAATTTGATCTTATAAAAAAACTTATAATTTAATAGGTCTTGTGATTTTCCTGTGAACACATTTACTCCCAATTTTAATTAATTAATAACTTGATTAATAATTGTACGGGGGCGAAATATCCTTTGCTCTCCGTACGCCTTGCACTCCAAGCTTCACTTGACGGCGTCACACCTGGCAACACAGAAACGGTAAGCTGCCCGGCGGGGGTGGTGCCGGAAAGCCCCTCCGACGATCAAGTTAGGTCACTTGAAGAAGAAGAAGAATAAGAGCACTGTTTAGAGAGAGAGAGTTTTTTTTTAGATCGCATACCTCCAACGTTCCCTTTCTACCCTTTCTAGGCTGGCCAAGCTGTCTCAGAGGTAGTGCGCGCACTACCTCTGCTGTCCTCCCTGGACAGGGTGCTGTACTACCCTCTCACTTCCTTAGCGTGTAAAGGCCAAACCTCCAAACAACGATGGCCAAACTGCCAAACGGTATTGACGCACACCATTGGCGGGTTTCTCCTCTCGCACACTAATTGGACCTGACAATTCCCACCGAGCTAGGCATAGCCGGTCAGTTCCAGTCTCAATTCCGGCCGACAATCAGGGTCGAGCTCAAAAACCAGCCCGGTTGCACGGCCCAAAGACATCTCAAGTCATGACTTAGCTCGGCCCGTCTGCTCAGTGCAAATTCCCCTCACAATTGCCCCTAATTCCATCGTTTGCAACCTGATTGGGATTACTTCATTCTTGTGTGACTTCATTTCAGCTTAATTTGTCATTAAGCTTCATAATATCTCGGCCAAGTTTATCACTTTGCTTCAGGACGTGCACAACTGACCCAATATATGCGCTCCAATACACAATATGCTTTATTTTTGCATTTGGTGGAATAGGGGTGGGCCATGCCTTTACTTTCCAAAGCCAAACCAATTTTATAATAAAAATACTCGGTGGGTCAAGCCTTGCAGGATCATGGAATAAATTTCCTCACTTAGAAATATTGCCGTGCACTTTTCAACTACAAACATATTAATTAATATGTTGTGTTTGGAGGTCCCCCATGAAACTTTGAAAAGAATCTCTTGCTTTGATCATGTGTTAATTAAGAGCCCACGTAGCCATTTTCCAAAAATTTCCCCTTGCTGAGAAGCAAAGACCAATCCACTACTGGTTTTGGAAAAACAAAAACTGAGGGCCATCCAAACTAGCCACCAACCGAATTTAAAATAACTTTAAATTCCCACCATCACCCCACGTGATAGCAACAACAATAGACAGCTTTGCCGCCGGCCAATGCTCATTTTGCGCGCTATCAGCAACGTGTAGACAACATCATTCTCTCTAAAAAGGGACCATCATATGGCAATACACCGATGCGGAGCCCGGAAAACCCATCATGGCCGGATTATCTTGACCTCTGATAGTTCTCTGCCTCAATTTTATTTGCTACAGCTCCGGTAAAAGCTTCACCACTAACAAGTGAATCAACAGCAAGTAGAACAAACTCAACATAACAAACCCATCGCGACCGAAAGCCATTTCTGGTGAACCGAACCAAACCCAATAGCACACGACTTTACCAGCAAGCACCACCCTTGGAAGCTAAAAAACCCCAGGGGACAGTGACGGCCCACAGCCCAAGCATAAACCCAACATTATCTCATTACCAACATTCTCTCTAGAATTAGACAGAAAGAGAGAGAGAGAGAGAGAGAGAGAGAGAGGAGAGAGACCGTATTTTCTTACAATTCGAACATTTTTTTTTTTTTTTTCACAAGACTGCCATGGTCACCGGAATAAAAATGACCACCGAAGTTGCAACTCTCTAAAGCACAACGGACCCATGCAGTTCTATTCGCCTAACAAAATTCTCGTTGTAGCTCTCACGACTGGGCTACATATTGTAGCCCCAAATCCATACTGAATTCGACACTATTGCTTCATGGCCGAGCTTGACATATCTTATCTTAAGGATCGAGCGAACCGCATTAGAATATTCTCTCAGCTCACTAACCGAGCTGAGTGCCTCTTCTTTTCTATAGCCGAGTTGGAACAGGGTTCTATCATAACTGAACTATTTTCTATCAGATAGCCACCTGCCCTATAACCGGGCTAATTTTCCATTCCCATCATTTAAGCCGAGCTGAACGGAGGTGGAACAAAATCTTGCAGATGCTCTATAACCGAGCTAGGGAATGACTTTATATCCTAATCATGCTATTTGCTCCAGTCCTAAATCCGAATAAATTTTAACACCGCCTATCCATGGCCGAGCTGAACTCCAATTTTGGTTTATAGGCTGACCTTGACGCGCTGAAGTCTTTTCACAACTCCATTTCTGAGCTAGGATCAAACCGAACGCCCAGCTCTTACTTCAGTATCGAGCTAGTGACCTCGACAACACTTTTTCCTTTAGCTTTGTAGCCGAGCTAGAAATATTGCCCCTGCTAAAAAACCAAGCTAAATCGTCTCGGACAAAAGCATTGGGAGTTTATCAAAACATCAAAAGCCTTAGCCGAGCTAAATCATCTCGGCCAAAAATCTTCGAAGTTGAACCAGTCATCAAAAAGCCTTGGTCGAGCTAAATTATCCCGGCCAAAAGACTTGGAGTTGAAAAAATCATCAACTTTCATGGCCGAGCTAAATCATCTCGGCTAGAAGCCTCTGAAATTGAACAGAACATCAACTTCTTTGGCCGAACTAAATCATCTTGGCCAAAAGCCTCTAAAGTTAAACGGAACATCAACTTCTTTAGCCGAGCTAAATCATCTCGGCCAAAAAGTCTTGGAGTTGAACATATCATTAACTCATTCGACCGAGCAACATGCACTCGGCATAGATCCGAGTTGAACAAATCATCAACTCATTTAGCCGGGCAACATCCGCTCGGTCGAGCTCTAAGTTCAACAACTCATCAACTCGTTCGGCCAAGCAACATCCACTTAGCGGAGCTCCGAGTTGAACAAATAATCAATTCAGCTTGCCAAGTAAGGTCACCTTGGCCAAGAAAGTTAGAGTTGAAAAATTCGTCAACTCGGTTTGCCGAGTAAAGTCACATCGGCTAAGAAAGTTGGAGTTGAACAATTCATCAACTCTTTTGGCCGAGCAACATTCGCTCTATGGAGCTCCGAGTTGAATAAATCATCAATTCGGCTTGCCAAGTAAGCTCACCTTAGCCAAGAAAGTTGAAGTTGAACAATTCATCAACTAATTTGGCCGAGCAACATCCACTCGCCAACTCTTCGAGGTAAGCAAGTCATCAACTCATTTCGTCGAGCAACATCCGCTCGGTAGATAATTACAAAGTTGATAAAATATCAACTGTCTTCTTGCTGAGCAAAGATCTTTTTTGGCAAGATTAAGTCATTGAGATCAACCTTACTGCTTTCCCCCTCAGTCTGGGCTCCTGCCTTAAACTTACGCTAGCAAAGCAGTGACCCAGACTAGATGGGGTGCCCCTAGACTGTGTTCGCTCTTCGGTTGGAATTCTCTTCGACTGAATAAATCATCAGTTTTTCGATGAAAGTTGGCGAGTAAAATCAGTTTGGCGACTTCTTGGCAAGCAAAATCAGCTTAGCTCGGCATGGAATTTCAATGTTGGCGAGCAAAGTTAGCTCGGAAACTTATATTTTGTCAAGAAAAATAAACCCGGCAAGGCTTCTTGGCGAGCTAAATCAGCTCGGCAAGAGACTCCAAAGTTGGCGAGCTAGGTCAACTCGGTACCTTGCATCTTGGTGAGCAAAATCAGCTCGGCAAGGAACTATAAGGTTGGCGAGCAAGGTCAGCTCGGCACGTTGGATCTTGGCGAGCAAAATCAGCTCGGCAAGGAATTACAAGGTTGGCGAGCAAGGTCAGCTCGGTACCTTGCATCTTGGCGGGCAAAATCAGCTCGACAAGGAACTCCAAGGTTGCGAGCAAGGTCAGCTCGGCGACTTTCTTCTTGGCGAGCAAGATCATCTCGGTGAGGAGTTCTAAAGTCGGCGAGCAAGGTCAGCTCGGCACCTTGCATCATGGCGAGCAAAATCAGCTCGATAAGGAACTACAAGTTTACGAGCAAAGTCAGCTCGGCACGTTTCTTCTTGGCAAGCAAGGTCAGCTCGGCAAGGAATTCCAAGGTTGGCGAGCAAGGTCCGCTCTGCGACTCCCTTCTCGGCGAGCAAGGTCAGCTCGGCAAGGAACTCCAAGGTCGGCGAGCAAGGTCCGCTCCGCGATTCCCTTCTTCGTGAGCAAGGTCAGCTCGGCTAGGAACTCCAAGGCGAGCTAGGTCTGCTCCGCAACTTGCTTCTTGGCGAGCAAGATCAGCTCGGCAAGGAACTCCAAGGTCAGCGAGCAAGGTCCGCTCGGCGACTTGCGTCTTGGCGAGCAAGATCAGCTCGTCAAGGAACACCAAGGTCAGCGAGCAAGGTCCGCTCGGCGCCTTGCTTCTTGGCGAGCAAGATCAGCTCGGCGAGCAAGATTAGCTCGGCAAGGAACTCTAAGGTCGGCGAGCTAGGTCCGCTCGGCGCCTTGCTTCTTGGCGAGCAAGATCAGCTCGGCAAGGAACTCCAAGGTCGGCGAGCTAGGTCCGCTCGGCGACTTGCTTCTTGGCGAGCAAGACCAGCTCGGCAAGGAACACCAAGGTCGGCGAGCAAGGTCCGCTCGGCGACTTGCGTCTTGGCGAGCAAGATCAGCTCGTCAAGGAACACCAAGGTCGGCGAGCAAGGTCCGCTCGGCGACTTGTTTCTTGGCGAGCAAGATCAGCTCGGCAAGGAACACCAAGGTCGGCGAGCAAGGTCCGCTCGGCGACTTGCGTCTTGGCGAGCAAGATCAGCTCGTCAAGGAACACCAAGGTCAGCGAGCAAGGTCCGCTCGGCGACTTGCTTCTTGGCGAGCAAGATCAGCTCGGCAAGGAACACCAAGGTCGGCGAGCAAGGTCCGCTCGGCGACTTGCTTCTTGGCGAGCAAGATCAGCTCGGCAAGGAACACCATGGTCGGCGAGCAAGGTCCGCTCGGCGACTTGCGTCTTGGCGAGCAAGATCAGCTCGTCAAGGAACACCAAGGTCGGCGAGCAAGGTCCGCTCGGCGACTTGTTTCTTGGCGAGCAAGATCAGCTCGGCAAGGAACACCAAGGTCAGCGAGCAAGGTCCGCTCGGCGACTTGCTTCTTGGCGAGCAAGATCAGCTCGGCAAGGAACACCAAGGTCGGCGAGCAAGGTCCGCTCGGCGACTTGTTTCTTGGCGAGCAAGATCAGCTCGGCAAGGAACACCATGGTCGGCAAGCAAGGTCCGCTCGGCGACTTGCGTCTTGGCGAGCAAGATCAGCTCGTCAAGGAACACCAAGGTCAGCGAGCAAGGTCCGCTCGGCGACTTGCTTCTTGGCGAGCAAGATCAGCTCGGCAAGGAACACCAAGGTCGGCGAGCAAGGTCCGCTCGGCGACTTGCTTCTTGGCGAGCAAGATCAGCTCGGCAAGGAACACCATGGTCGGCGAGCAAGGTCCGCTCGGCGACTTGCGTCTTGGCGAGCAAGATCAGCTCGTCAAGGAACACCAAGGTCAGCGAGCAAGGTCCGCTCGGCGACTCGCTTCTTGGCGAGCAAGATCAGCTCGGCAAGGACCTCTAAAGTTGATTAAAACCATCAACAAACCTCCTGCCGAGTAAAATCCATCCGACAAGGAATTTCAAAGTTGATAAAATCATCAACAAACCTCTTGCCAAGCAAAATCCGTTCGGCAAGGAATTTTGATCTTTCCATCAAAATGATCGTTAGTTGCCCCTAGGACCGCACTAATCCGCTTGGCGAGGCAGACATACAACAATTCTCAAGAAAATAGTTTACTTGTTTCATTGTGCCAATGGCAAAAAAGGGGTTACAGAAACAGAACTAAGAACAAAACTTTAGATTGGCAGAGCTTGATATTCTAGAAATGGATCGGCCATTTACAAACTGCGATTTTTATGCCCCTTTTCCTCGGTCTTCTTACAGACTTCTTCCAAAAACCGAACTCCCTATATCTCTTCCATGGTGGTTTGCATGGCCATCATCTTGTTCTCTATTACCGAACTTGCTGTCACGGTAGCAGCGGCTGCGTCGTCTTCGACTCGGATGTACTTATTAATGCGTTGCATGAGCAACTCCATGGTCGTCGGTTGATTCATTGTGAGCGAGTCTCGCAGCCTATGTCTGACTGGGAGACCACGCTTGTATTGGGTAATCGCCATATTGGTGGGCAATCGAGGATCTCATTGTAGGTTTCCCAGTACTTCGCATTGTATGCCTTCAAAGAACCTCCAGACTCCATCTTGATGCCCAGGAGATGGTCGACCTCCTTTGGTGTTCGAGTGTTGGTTTTGAATCTGGTGACGAAGGCTTCTGCTAGTTGCTGCCACCTCTCGATACTCCCCTCTGGAAGCCTTTCGAACCACTTCAAGCCCAGCTCACCCAAGCTTGCTGGGAATATGAGGCACATCAAGGCGTCATTGCGTTGGTGTCCAGCCATTACTTGCCGATAATGACTAACATGCATGTAAGGATCCGTCTTGCCGTCGTACAAAGTGAACTTTGGCTGGTGGAATCCGGCAGGGAGCGGCGTACTCTCGATCTCTGGAGATAACGGCGTGGCTGTAAGTCTTGCCAACTCTTTGTCCACCAGCGTAGGGGCCATCACTCTGGGTGCCGGCATCACCACTTCTTCACTGTGGGTTGGAGTCCCCAACTCTATAACTCCGAGTGACACAGAGAGAGTGCAACCTTTCTTGGCGGCGACTGCCATAATGGGGAGATGGGGTGCGCTCACTGAGGTTGCTCTCTCCAACAACACCCTTCCCCTTGATCTGGCATTTCAGCACCTCTATTTCAGTCGCCATCTTACGAATGAGGGCATCTGGTCCTTGAGTTTGTGCTTCAGGCGCTATGCAGCGACTCCCTCGCCGTCGACAGCCCTCTGGACTCTTCGAGCGATCAATACTCCTTGCGCGTTTGTCTCGCGCACCCCTCGAAGAGGTCTGTAGGCCAGCCATGGCTGGAATAGCAGGGGCACCTTCTCTCCGTCGAACAGACTCTGGCGTGACACCATCGACGACGGACAGCAAAGTTTCTTCGTTGTTTGCCATGGAAAAGGCCGGAAAAGCTTGAAGAGCAAGGTTTGTGTATCAAACTTCTTCCCACAGACGGCGCCAATTGTACGGGGGCGAAATATCCTTTGCTCTCCGTACGCCTTGCACTCCAAGCTTCACTTGACGGCGTCACACCTGGCAACACAGAAACGGTAAGCTGCCCGGCGGGGGTGGTGCCGGAAAGCCCCTCCGACGATCAAGTTAGGTCACTTGAAGAAGAAGAAGAATAAGAGCACTGTTTAGAGAGAGAGAGTTTTTTTTTAGATCGCATACCTCCAACGTTCCCTTTCTTACCCTTTTCTAGGCTGGCCAAGCTGTCTCAGAGGTAGTGCGCGCACTACCTCTGCTGTCCTTCCCTGGACAGGGTGCTGTACTACCCTCTCACTTCCTTACGCGTGTAAAGGCCAAAACCTCCAAACAACGATGGCCAAACTGCCAAACGGTATTGACGCACACCATTGGCGGGTTTCTCCTCTCGCACACTAATTGGACCTGACAATTCCCACCGAGCTAGGCATAGCCCGGTCAGTTCCAGTCTCAATTCCGGCCGACAATCAGGGTCGAGCTCAAAAACCAGCCCGGTTGCACGGCCCAAAGACATCTCAAGTCATGACTTAGCTCGGCCCGTCTGCTCAGTGCAAATTCCCCTCACAATAATAATAATATCATATATGAAAAATTCAATATTACTATAGATTGTGATCATATCTATATGGTTAGAAATTTGAAATTTAAAATAACCTAATTAATGACAATACCATATATGAGAAATCTAATATTACCATAGATTGTGATCATATCTATATGGTTGAAAATTTGAAATTCAAAACGTAAATATGACATGTAACATCCTAAATCCAATGTGATATTCTCAAACCTAATGTGACATTCTCATATGCTTCTGAAATTCAAAATAACTTGATTAATGGTAATATCATATATGGAAAATCCAATGTTATCATAAATTGTGATCATATCTATATGGTTGGAAATTTAAAATTCAAAACATAAATGTAACATGTGACATTCCCCAAACCCAATGTAGCATTCTCCAAACCCAATGTGACATTCCCAAACCCAACGTGATATTTTTTTATGTTTCTCATCCCAAATCCAACGTAAATGTGACATGTAACATCACAAACCCACCGTGACATTCTCATATGCTTCTCATCCCAAACCCAACGTGACATTCCAAAACTCCACCAATGAATTATGAATAATGTAACATCCCAAACGCAACGTGACATTATCATACTCCACCGTTGTTTGCATTTTAAATTTTCAATTAACTGTAACCTCCTAAATATAGATACTCATGGGTCGGATTTGGGGCGGGTTTATAGAAATCCGCCCCCTCCCAGTATCATATTGGGGATAGGGTAAATCGAGGTGTTATGGAAGTAAGGCGGGTTAATTTTTTAAGTTAAAAAATGAAAATATTAACAAAAATGATTGATAATATAGTATATTATGAATAATGATTTATACTTAATGAAAATTATATTATATAAGATAGAAAATAAATGAATAAAAATTAATATTAAGTAATTATTTTAGTATTTTAACTTTATTATAATGAAAAATAAATAAATTATATATATATACATATAAATATAATTGGAGCGGGATTCGGTCGGAATGGGGTGGGGGGAAGCAAAATTTGTCCTCACCCCATTTTTTAATCGGGCGGAGAAAATCCGTGCGGAGTGGGGCGGGGTAGGGAGAAGGGAGAAATGACCATCCCTATGTTACATCTCAAACCAAACGTGATATATGAGAGAGAGAGAATAAAACATACAATAATGGAACAAAGTAGGGATATAATAATCCACTACTACAATTCATTTACACAATATAGGATCTCATGGAATATTCCTATCTAAATAGGACTATAAACTCTATAAGAAGTTTCATAGAATTTCACACTAAACAAATTTCTATAATAGGACTTATAAATAATTTTTCCTAGAAGATAATATTAGAAGTGAAAAGAAATGTAGCATGATGCATTAAGTAATGTTCATCTTATTTTCAAAAAACTTGTTAGTTATTAATTATAGTGTGATTAATTTAAAGCTTATTAAGTAAAATCTTATGACATTAGTCTTTCATTATTGTAGGATGCTAGAGGGCCTTATCCCCAGTGTGATGTAGACTTGCTTTAATTTTCAAAAGGTTTACCCATTTAGAAAGAGCTAAAAAAAAAAAAAAGGAAAAAAAAAAAAGAGGAAAAAAGCTCAATACTGCTCATAATTTAAAAAAATTAAGGTCAAGATTTACTCATGAAATGATTCCACAATAAAAAATAAAAACTAAATCTCCACCACAATTCTAAAATTTTGAAATTTTTTATTTTTGTTTTTTGCGGGCGCCCTGAGACTTATCTTCAACTTAACTTTAATGAAAATGCTAGTGAGAAGTGGATAATATTAGGCCTCGTTTGGAAAGTTGGCTATTTTAGTAGGCTATTTTAGTTTGGGTATGGCTTCTGTCCAGTCTGAGATCGGACTGGACCGTGCTGTTGGGCCCGTGGGGGACCACCCCGGATCCCGTTTTAATAATCTGAACCGTTCAATGTGTAGAAATCGTCGAATACTATATGGCTGTAAGAAATCACGTTGATCGGATATCGATAGCTATATGATCAAATCAGTTTCGTATTAAAAAAATTGGACGGTGAACAAATTAACGGTTGACAAAAAACTGTTTTGATCACATAGCTATCGATATCCGATCAACGTGATTTTTTACAAGCATATAGTACTCGACGAGTTCTACACATTGAACGGTTAAGATTATTAAAACGGGACCCATGGTGGGCCCTCACGGGCCCAACAACACGGTCCAGTCCGATCCCGGACTAGACAGAAGCCATACCCTTTAGTTTTTGACTATTTTAGTAGGCTAAAATATTTGTGTTTGGAAAGAGAGTTAGGCCTCGTTTGGGGCTGACTATTTTAGCCAAAAAGCCAACTAAAACTAGTCACATCACCTCTCTACTTTTCTGCACATCTTTTCGTAAAAAGCCAAAAAGTTACTAAAATAGCCTAGATTTTTTTGTAGTTGGATGTGATGTTTGTGAGAGAAAAAGTGAAATAATTATGGGTTTAATGTGACATTTTGTTTTATTGGCTATTTTAATCTATTTTGTCTTTTTGTGAATTTTAGTCCAAAAAAAGCCAAACTTTAGCTTCCCAAACAGGGCCTTAGTATATGCATACAAATTGTATTGATATGTGAACAGAATAAAAAATATATAAAAGTGTATAATAAATATGTATAATATGTATTGAATTTTTAATTATTTTTTTACATTATTTTACTCTTAACAAACAGGGTAAATCTGCAAAGAAATCAATCTCAATTTTCTTTTATTATAGTAAAATCAATCACAAAATTAAACATATAGAATATATAAAAGTGAATTCTACTAGTAAATTTTGTAAAACCATATCTATTAATGTACACTACAAAAAAAAGTACTTTTAGCGACTAAATTTTTAGTCGCCAAAAGTCTGTTTTTAGTCGCCGAAAGTCGAAATTTTATTTTCCCCGACAAAATTTTTTAGTCGCCACATTTGTCGCCTATATATGGTCGCCGGAGGTATTGGCGACTAACATTTTTTTAGTCGGCAAAAAATAGCTCTTTAGCGACCAACTTTTTAGTCGCCAATAGTGTTTTACACTTTTTGAAAATCAGACATTTACCGACTAATAATTTAGTCGTCAAAACCCTCTGAATCGCCGACTAAACGGCTTAGTCGCCAAAATGAAGACTTTTGGCGACTAAATTTTTAGTCGCCAAAGGTGTTTCCGGCAAAAAAAAAAAAAAAACCCATTTTTTTTGCTTTTCCTGAGTTTCGAACCCCAACCGTCTCACATTTCAAATCTTTTTGCATCACACTCCCTCCACTATGCCACTACAACATCACATGAATATATATGCAATATATATTATTTATATAGTATATTAATCGGTATTAATACAAAACTATATATAAAATATAATTATTTTTATTTAATATAATTTATGTAAAAAATAAATTATTTATTAAAAAAAATTTAGGCCACTTTTGGCGACAAAAACCATTATTTAGTCGCCAATTCTTATTATTTTGGGCTACTAATTAATTTTTTGTCCCTAAAAATCAGTTCCAATTAAAAATCAGCAGTTTGGCGACGAAACCTATTTTTAGTCGCCAAAAACGTCCCCTTTTGGCTACTAAACTGAATTTTAGTCGCCAATACTCAGTTTTTAGCTACTATTTTTTTTTTGTAGCCAAAAAGCTTCACTTTCAGCGACCAATCTGTTTTTAGTCGGCAAAACACCTACAATCGGCGACCAATCTGCTTTTTAGTCGCCAAAACCATCACGTTTGGCTACTAAATTATTTTAGTCGCCAAAGACTGTCACTTTTGGCTACTAAACAACCTTTAGTCACCAAAACCCCTACATTCGGCGACTAAACTGCCTTTTAGTCGCTAAAACCATTGTATTCGGCGACTAAAGTCTTTTAGTCGGCAAAAGTGTTCAATTTTGGCGACTAATTCCATTTTAGTCGCCATTTCTACTACTTTCAGCGACGAAAAATTCAATTTTGGTCGCCAAAAACGCTTTTTCTTGTAGTGGTATTCTATGTCCGATTTGTAAACAATTTCTATCTTTGTAAAAGAACTACTTAGAATACTCTCAGGCAAAGCGATGTAAAGATGGTATAAGTTCAGTGTTTTGTACATAAAACGTATGATTAATCTCTTATTTAAAAATAACTATTAAATTTTTAAAAAACAAATAAGTAATATATAATCCTTCTCATTTATACTATCTATACTATTATATAAAGTGAGCCCTTAGTTTCTTGAAGTTTTTACCATGTGACATTTAGATAGAGATTCAATTAACCAATCATAACCAATTACTTTCACATTTCACTTTCTCATGTTTGTCTCCCAAATTACTGTACAGTTTCAAAAAACAAAAGTTATGGGTCTTCAACTTTTTAGAGAGATAGGGATTCAATCAACCAATCATAACTAATTACTTTCACATTCCATTTTTTCATGTTTGTCTCCCAAATTGTTGTACAGTTTCAAAAAACGAAAGTTATGGGTCTTCAACTTTTTAGAGAGAGAAATTTGTGTATGTATATGTATAACATCATCTATCTATACTATTATTAAGTGAAGGCCTAAATTAGTTTAGTAAAACATTATATGCTAAAATAAAAAAATTATTATACACAGTGTAAGTAAGTTTTGATCTCAAAACTTTGGATTTCATTAAAAATATACTTATCACTTCAGCAATATACATATATAATATTAAATTTTTTATTATTTATTTTTATTATTAATTATCTGAATTACACATGTATCGTATGTGTCACCCACGAGTAATCATTTAATTTCAATAAAACCATGGTAGTGTTTGGTAGAATTTTAGAATTATGATTTGAAAATAGAGTTGTATTTTGAGTTTGTGCGTTTTGAAATTATGATTTGAGTGTGAAAAATTTATTTGGTTATGAGTCTTGAAAAGAGTTTTAAATTGAGTTTGAATTGAGTAATGTGGCATATGATATTTGATACAAAAACTTACAACTCCTAACCAAATACACAACCTAAAATTCTATTCAAAACTCATAAAAAATTTTAAAAAAATTTCACAAATATTTTTTTTGTAATATAAAAATAACATGTGCAAAAAAAAAAAAAAACGAACACTATTCCTGTCAACCGGTCGGACGACCAGTGGGAAGACCAATTAGCTCAAATTTTCCTGCCTTAAAAAGAGTTTTCAAAAGTGAGTGTATAATTAATTTTTAAAAATGCTAAATAAATACCACATTCAAAAGTGAATATGGAACTATACTTTAAAAGTTTCACCAAACGGGGCCTTCTCACCTTTCTCGTGGAAGTGCATGTAGGGCCAAAGAACATTTTAACTTTAAATTTGAGCACTAATTATCAATAAAAAAAAATTAAATTTTTAACCAATCAGGCCTAGTTTAGTTGGCGATTATATATTTTTTAGGACTTAGTCCTTAGAGAGGTCATGGGTTCGTTAAGGGTGGAGAGAATTTCTCCCATACGTGTTAATCTAACAACTAACATTTGCCGATTTTAAAAATAAATAATTAAACTTTTATTATAATTACGCTATAAACTTGGAAAATTTATTAAAAAAATATTAATAAAAATAATATGTGATTGAAATTTATTTTAAGTATAGGTCTTACTATACCTATCACTTTTTAAGAAAAAATTTTGACAAATTTTTATGATTTCTATCTTCTTCTTTTTTTCTTCTTTTTTTAATTAAGCTAATTGGGACGACCTAATTAAAGTTAATGAACCTTTTTAGTCGTAGCTATATAATTCCTCGTGCAATTCGTCGTACTGAAAGAAATGAAATTCACAAAAGATATTATCTAAAAATTCTATCTAAGAATTGGGAGACTACTATTCACACTTTAAAAAATGAATGTACCATATTAAAATTGTGATATTTTACAATTTTGATATTACCTTGTGTCATAATTAAATAATTTTAAGTTGTTAGCAGATATTTTAATATTATAATATGTTATAGATGATATTGTGTGATTGGACTCCAAATAACTTGTTCTCCTAGTTAATCCTTTCTTTTCCCCCAAAAAAACTTGCTCACCAAGTCTCTAAGTCAAGTCTTCATTCTTATCCACCAAGCCTTCAAAGAAATTTCCCACCAAGTTTCCTCACCTCCAAGGAAATTTCCCACAAATTTCCTCTCTTATACTTTTCTTCCAAGTTAACTCCTTTCTTGGTGGCCAAGCTTTCTTCTCCTATAAATTGAGCCTTTCACCTCTTTTATTGGTAGCTCAAGTTTCTTATTTGTGAGATTATTAGGCAAATAAAAAATGGTGTATGTGATAAAGCTTTGGGTTCAACTAATTGTGCAGTATTAGTTAACCATACGACTTAGTCGGGCTGTTATATCCTGGGGGACAAGTCAAGGTTTTTTCTGCTGCACCGGTGTGAAGCTTTGCTTAACCACAGAGGGCTTGAATGTCTTTAAAGAGAGCGAATTTCCCGCGCCTCAACCCTTTCAATAATTATTGTAATTTTTTTTATTTGTATTTTTTGGTGTTTTATTTGTAATTATTACCAACAATTTTAAGGAGATTCAAACAGTAAAATTCATGGAGCCAGTATTGGAGAAGCCCAACGAGAATACCGGTGATCTCAACAAGCCCTTCTGATTCAAAGGAGCCCATTTCAAGAGATGGAAAGGCAAGGTGCTTTTCTACCTCAGTCTCCTCAAGGTGGCTTATATCTTGACCGAGAAAAATCCGAACAAAGTCCCCACTGAAGAGATGACCGACGAGGAGTATGCCACTCATCTTGAAAAAATCGAGAAATATAACATAGATGAGTATAAATGTCGGTATTATCTTTTGAATTGTCTTTCGGATCAATTTTATGATTATTATGATACTACTTACACCACTGCCAAGAAAATTTGGAAAGCCTTGCAGAATAAATATGACACTAAAGAGGCAGGCGCTAAAAAATATGTTGCAAGCCGTTTTTTCCGCTATCAGATGATAGATGGAAAATCAGTGGTGGAGCAAGTTCAAGATTTTCATATGCTAGTAGCTAAAGTTAGATCCGAATGCATCAAAATTAGAGACAATCTTGTTGTAGCAGGTATTATTGACAAACTACCATCATTTTGGAGGGAGTTCCAGAAGTCAATGCGTCACAAGCAAAAAAGAAGTCCTTGGAGACTCTGATCACACAGATTCGGGTGGAGGAGGAAGCACGATGACAAGATGCGCTTATGACACAAGAGCATTCCACTGCAAAGGTAAATTTAACTTCTGGAAATACTTTACCTAAATGTCGATTTCATAAAAATAGTCACTTGAAACCAGTTAAGAAAATATGAAAAAATACAAGAAGGCCACAAAATAAAAATTACCCGAGGCAAAAGAAATAGAACCAAGAACCTCTTTCACAAGATCTAACAAATGTGACATGTTTTGTGTGTGGCAAAAGTGGACATATTGCTCGAACTTGCAAATTTCAGAAACAACAGTCTCGACCACAGGCTAATGTTACCGAGGAACCATTTGTGGCTATGATTACAGATATTTTTATGGTTCAATCTGTGGAAGGGTGGTGGGCAGACTCTAGTGTCAATAGGCATGTCTGCTATGATAAAGATTAGTTCAAAGATTTCACTCCTTTTAATGAAGAGAGGACTGTTATGCTTGGTGACTCCAGTTTAACCAAGGTGCTCGGGTGTGGGGATGTTGAGCTGAAATTTACCTCTGGACGTGTGCTTGTTTTAAAGATGTTGTATACACCGTCCATGAGGAAAAATTTGATGTCAAATTATTTGCTCAACAAAGCTGCTTTCAAGTAGACTATTGAATCTGATCAATATGTAATCACTAAAAAATGCATATTTGTGGGGAAAGGATATGCCTGTGATGGGATGTTTAAATTAAATGTTGAGAATAAGAAAACATATGTTTCTGTTTACATCATGTCTTCTATGAATTTTTGGCATGCTCGTTTGTGTCATATTAATGGCCGATATGTGGGAGTCATGAGTAGTTTAGGATTAATTCTCAGACTAACAAATAAGTTTGAGAAATGTGAAGTTTGCAGTCAAGCAAAAATAACTAAAAGGCCTCATAAAAGTGTGGTGAGAAATACTGAATTATTAGAATTAATTCACACTGATTTATGTGAATTTGAAGGAATTTTAACACGTGGTGGAAATAGATATTTTATCACTTTTATTGATAATTTTCAAAATACACTTATGTTTATTTATTGAAAAATAAAAGTGATGCTTTTGAAAAATTTAAAGAATTCATTCTTGAAGTTGAAAATCAATTCGGTAAAAAGATTAAAAGATATAGAAGTGATAGAGGCCGGGAGTATGAATCTTTTGGATTCAACTCGTTTGCTCAGTCTTTGGGAATAATCCGTGAAACTACTCCACCATATTCACATGCATCTAATGGTGTAGTAGAAAGGAAAAATAGAACTTTAACGGATTTAACAAATGCTATGCTAATTGAAGCAGGTAGGGGTGGGCATAGGGTTATCCGATCCGCCTACCCTACCCGACCCGCAGACCTTTGGACGGTTTCGCAAACACGTTAGAGTCAGGTGCGGTTTGGATTATGGCTGAATTTCGGGTTGCGGGCGGGTTGCGAATTTGAACCGCACCCGCCCAACCCGCCAGCTTACACAGATTTTTTTTTTTTTTTTAATATGTAAAATCTGAACCGTTGATCTTCATCTTTATTCTACAAACAAAAGTTTAAAAAAAAACCCTAACAATTCATTCTCATCTCATCTCACACATTTGCGCAGCTGGAGTTTGGAGAAGAGAGTTGAGCTCCTTCTCTCATCTCATATCAGTCTCTCTCTCTCTCTCTCTTTTTTAATCGCCGATCGACCTTTCAATTTTGTCTACTCATTACCGATCGACCAATCGACCTCTGGTTTGTCTGCTCATCCTTAACTTTGCTTTCTCATCGCCGATCGATCTCTGCTTTCTCATCGCAACTTTGTGCGCAGCTTCACTTCGAATCTCACTCTCTTGTGCTTTGCAAGATCGACTCTGCTCATGCTCAGGTAAGACTCGGTCTCTTTTTTTTTTTTTTTTTTTTTTTGAATTTGTTGATGTTGAATTTGTTTTTTTGATTCACAGGTAAGCTTCACTTCGACTTTGCTTCACTTCGAATCTGTTTTTTTTTTTTTTTGAATTCGTTGATGTTGAATCTGTTTTCTTGAATCTGTTTTTTTGATTCACAGATAAGCTTCACTTGGACTCTGCTTCACTTCGAATATGTTTTTTTGAATTTGTTGAATTTGTTATTTTTTGAATCTGCTCACAGCCTCACAGGTAAGACTCTATTTGTAATTAAATCTGTTTATGTTGAATTTGTAATTAGATCTGTTTATGTTGAATTAGATCTGTTTATTCTCTGAATGTTTTAGTTGGAGCCATATGTAATTAGATCTGTTTATAGATTTGTTTATGTTGGATATGTGATTAGATTTGTTTATATTGGACTTTGTAGCTTGCCCTGATGATCTAATTAGATCTGTTTTTTATTTGATATTCTGGTTGCCCTAATTAGATCTGTTTTTTATTTGATCTAATTAGATCTGTTTTTTATTTGATATTCCGAGGAATCTGATAAGGCATATATGAGTTGTTTCAGTTGACAGAAGAAATCATTAAACAGTTTACTGCTGGCAATTCACCTAGAATGGATAATAGTATATTATGATCCTTTCATGAGGAAACATGAACTCCCAAGTCCAATTCATTTTGGCTGTGGATAGAGGACTTGAAGTAGTTCTTTTATGGTTATGATAACAACCATATACCTGTTTTGATTTTTTTCAAGATTTAATACTAAGATCTCTGTGATTTATCCCATATGGTGAGAGAAGGGTTATTGATTTTTTGAGAAGTCCACTTATTAACTTGGAACAAAAGCTGGATAGTGCTTATTGCTTTCAACTTGTCACATGGTTATGTAAAAGCCATAGTTTTATCTTAACATGAGACTCATATGAACATCCTATTGTAATTTTGAGTTGTTGGGCCAAAACTGTTCAAAATCAAGTTATGTTTCTCACTCATGTGCTTGGTTTAACATGTAGAGTTCCTTCTTTCTTTCTTTTTTTTCTTTTTTTCTTTTTTTTGAGGTCTGTGACATTAGTTTGCTAGCTATAGTTTTGAAATTATCAGAAATTAGTAAATGAAGTAGATGAAAACTCTTGCTGTTCAATAGTGGGTCATTTTTATATTTAAAAAGAAGAGTTGTGAAGAAAAATATTTGCATTGTCAAGGCCATAATATTTATGTTAATTTGTTGAAGCTAGTTGAATGTGGCTCCTCCTTGTATATTATCCACTTACTAGTGGCTGGTTTTACAAGTGATTACCAAGGTGGGTAATGAATATGATATACACTTTTTTATACACTTTTTTTTCTCAAAAGAATTATGAAGATTGAATATTAAAGTTTATATTTTTTTGTGCAGGGTTCATGAAAGTTGGATTGGATGATTCATGATGAAGTTTGATATCTTAGAAATGTTTTCATTTTATTTCATGGGCTTGAATTGAATGAAGTTGGCAACAATTTTTTTTTTTTTAATTGCATTTTGGTTCTGGATGAATGTAAGTTAATGAATTTTTATTTTTAATTTAATTTTAATTTTTATTTTTTGCATTTTGGATGAATGTAAGTTAATGAAGAATTACTCTTTTTTTTTTTTTTTTTTTTGTATTTGGGTTAGGAATGATGAATGTCACACCCCAAACCGCCCCTAAAAGTTTGGGCATGACCAGTTCAGAAACGGACACTTAACTCGATGTACATAAGATATAGGGCCTGAACGGAAGCATTAAACAACACAGAATAACATCCATTGAGCTAATACTAACATGCTAGGATCACACACTTGATATCAGGCAATGTATCATATAATAAACACATACACAGTTATATATTTATATAGACAAATATACAGACTTGTCCCCGAGTCTGGGGATGTAACAAAATTGGGCTAAGGGAGGTTAATTATGTTACACAACATCCGCCAAAAGGTTCAGTGCATGAAACTAAAGGCTCTGCAAGGACTTCACGGAATGAATGAGCTTCGCCTAAGCGTTGGTTTGTGATGTAAAGACTAAAAGACAAGTGGTCCAAGCTGGACTATGACTGACCTCCAGATTGAATACCTACAGAACAGACATAACACAGAGTGAGCGAAGCTCAGTGAATAATAGTACGTAAATAATTCAATGACTACACTTGTATCGCAATGTAAAGAAATACAGAGAACTCATGGTTAGTCTTATCTTGTAATTGTTTCCAGAACGGCCTTGGTTCCAGTCTTCAAACAGAGTGGCTCTAAGCCCAGAATGCAAAACGGCCTTACAGATTTTGCAGATTGGCCATAAGCCTAACAGATAGCACAGATTGGCCATAGGCCCAGATGTCACGGATTGGCCATAGGCCCAGGTTTCACAGAACGGCCATAGGCCTCACAGATTTCACAAAACCGCCACAGGCCTCACAGATTTCACAGAACGGCCATAGGCCTCACAGATTTCACAGAACGGCTTTAAGTCCAGAATACTAACAGATTGGCTTTAAGCCTAGTTCATATATGTATGGACTCAAGAGGTGTCTCGCACGGATTCTAGAGGTGACTCACACTGTAGCACTTAGTTCCGTACAACACTTTGTTCCATACCAGAAAACAATAGGTCTTACAGATTATACAGAATGGCCATAGGCCCAGATATCATTAGAGCAGACTGGTTTCAAAGTTATACAGAGGCACATAGATTCCTTCAATCATTCTCATGTGTTAACATAGTTAACTTGCGTTCAACAGAGTGCTAATCATAACTATTGGCAATAGTAAAGCGTATTTTACAAATTGACACAGTTGTCTTGCGTATAACAGAATAATAACAATAACTATTAACAGGGGGCACACATATCATCACAGTACGCTTAATAAGTACAGAACGATTCACATTCTAAAGTGGGTCACATAATGAGGTTAGACCTTTACACTCATATTATAAGTTCTAAACGACCTCGGGTCCATGTATAACACAACAGAATAATCTTAGATTCACACAGATACTATTGTTCAAGAATGAACTTAAGTTCTATTTATTCGTTAAGAAACGACGTAGTTTGCTTATGAATAATAAAACGTTAACATCAATTATTAATAGTACACCAAATGTACTACACAGTACTATTACTCACAGTGTGGTGGCGGAGCATTAGTCCTTCCCGAAATGTGTCCTACACACATATATAGCTCACAATTTAGTTTATTTTCTCTTTACGTCATTTTTGGACTCACTTTGCTTCGAATGAATTTACAAATATCAAAAAGGTATCAAATATAATTTCCAAAAATACCAGAGGGTTAAGCACGTAAAACGGAGCAAACTGTTTTTCTCATCATGGGCCGCACGTGCGGCTGTGAGCCCCGCACATGCTGCTGGGAAGGCCCGCACGTGCCTTTTTAGCAGAGCCAAAACCCAGAAATTTCCCATTTCCCGTACGTGCGGCCATAACTCTCGCACGTGCGGCAGTGCTCCCGTACGTGCGGCCATGACCCCCGCACGTGTGGCGATTTGCCCAGTTTTTTGCAGTCCGAAATTCAAGTAAAAACCCAACTTAGCAAACATCTTATATTGCTCAAACTAGACCCATTTATTGCTAGGATATGAGTCAATCATATATAAATAGGAATCACAACCATTTATAAATAGGAATATGAATCAAATCTTTAGTTTCTTGAAACTTAAAAACATAATTTACTTCTATGATAGTTCTAACTTCCACACACACACAACCATTTGTTCATATAGATGAGTCCAAGCCTGCTAATTGAAGAAATAAGATATAATTGCTCACTAGATAGTGTAGACGTCCCCGAACGTCCCGGGAGGATGACTCCCGTTCTGTTCGTTTTGTGGGTCTACTACAGTTCAGGACTCAAATTGTCACGGTTCTTAATCTGAACCAAAGAGTCCAAATCCGGCAAATCGTTTTGAGAAAACAGATTTTTGAAAGAAGTGCCAAACATGGACTGCTTTGCCAGATACAGAGTCGCCACCTAAATATTTTTTAATGGGGGAATTTAGGAAACCCTGACTCGGTGCCAAAGGCCACGTGTCCGTTATCACCAAAGTTGCCTCGGCTCGGGAACTTGGGTACGATTGGGGAAGGCCAGCTATGAGCACCCCCTCTCGCCCGATCAAAGATCGGCCTCTACTAACCGTGATATCTTGTTTTGAAAACATTATATGCTCTTATTCCGGTTATTAGCCTAGAATTACTATGTTATGCGCGCAGCAAACAAGTATAGACCAAATCGCCTAAATTGGAACAAAACATTTCATGTTTGTTTTGAAAATGGTTTGCTACTCGCAAGTAGGCTAAAATGCAGGTTTTGCCACCCTCGCGTGGGCTTTTAGAAAAGATGGTTTTGCCACTATCTAGTGGGCTTAAGAAAAGATGGTTTTGCCACTATCTAGTGGGCTTAAAACTCGCAATTTTAATGCATTATCCCAATTTAAGCAATTCGACCTCCATCCACAAGCATTCGAGCAGTTATATCACATAAGCAGCTAGCCTCATGGTAATCATGCAATTATGGCAACATTCACACGCATGCGGTATGCTAAAGCATGAAAGCTCACCTAGTACTCCAAGCCAAAACATGAACTAGTTAGTAATCATATGCATGATCCTAGTTCATGTTTAAAATGGCTAATGCAACACATGCAAAGATGCAATCTAGACAGGCTCGGCTATCCTAAACATGGCATGTGAAATGCTACAACTAACACGTATTCAATTTGGAATTGAAATACAGATGCAGTTAGAATGATGCGCCGAGCCCGGTGCATGCAAAACAGATGAATGAATGCATGCAAACATGCTATCATACTGTATGCTAATTTGAATATGCCCTAAACTAACCATCGAAAGCTAGTAAATAAAAGGGAAGAAAGACGTGGGGTTGGAAGACATACACACACTCACGCACACTTATTACACAATTGCCCTCGCTCGGAGGGTCCAAATAAATATTACAGTCCAAATAAATAATACTAAATTAATTATTACAGAATTTCTAATTAATTAACAAATTAAATGCAGAAAGAAGGTGGCCACAGCCCCGCCTCGGGATGCGTGAATGATGCATGCTTGATCCGTCTCGCCCGGGAACTCGCTGCCATAGCACTACTGCCTCTGTTAACACTGCCCTGCTCCTCTGAGGACTGCCAAAGTCCAAGGGTATGCTCTTTGGATGTTAAGGAGTACCACCGACCAAGTAAAAAAACCCACCGGCCGAATGGGATGATCACCGGCCGCCTTTTAATCTATCGGCCACAGATTACTGGCCGGTCGGCACTGTATTTAGCTGACCGGCCAAATCTTCCTGCAGAACCTGCAATTGACAGCAGCAGAGGGCAAGCAGTGTATGGCATGGAATTTTCAGGCAAATGTATGCACAGACACACTCCCTATCATGTAATGGACTCAAGGGAGTATGGCCCTCGACCCTCGGGCCATCAATCACGCATTTCAATGCATGATGGCCCAAAAGCCGAGCGTGCAACTTCGATATCAAATGAAATGCAAGCACAAAACACATCAAAGGGCCCCAACCCCTATCATGATTGATCAAGAGGCAAGGGATGCATGCTCAATGAAATGCAACCTAGGCATGGAGGCTAAGTATGTAACATGAACATGCGAATGAGCAATGTATACTAGGCGCGCAACCTAAACATGTAAGTAAACATGGCATGCAACAACATGCGATGATGGACTTAAACTAACACAGATAGCTCGCAAGCATGCCAAAATCAGTGGCCATTAGATGAAAATGAGACAATCGAAATGCGTGCACACATGCACGCAAACCGAGGACCGAACCTAAGGCATAAAATGCCACTCTACCAAAGCATGGCAAGGGATGCAAGATGGCATACAAGCATGTGAATTTTAGCACTGAAATATGATGCTAAATGGTCCCGAAACATGGAGATATGGCACCCGATGCATGGAATGAGCCCCGAAACTCAAAACTAGGCATATGTAATGACTTATAGCTATACAAAGCATGCATTATTTGACTATGAAGCACAAAGACAGAACCAAGGCAGTCCCAAAACATGGACATTTCTAGTTCAAAGCGTGGCCAAAAGGTGCTAGCATGATGGACTAAAATATCATGCAACTTTGACTAGCAAACATGAGTTGTATGGCAAGTATATGAAGAAAATGAAATCTCACCAAACCAACCAAAATCAGTGAAAAAACATGTCAAAATATGCCCAAATAACCACTGAAATGCAGCCAACATATGCAAAAATGATGAGTTCCTTGAAAGGCCATGTAAGGGTTACTCAACACATATATGATGGACATTCAACAAGGCCAAACCAGCTCTGGAAATGGCCTATAGGGGTCCTAAACCCACTGAAAAATGCCTAAACCAAGCTCAAGAAGTGTGAAATATAGGGCCCTTTGTAAGGCCAAAAATGCAAGTAATCAAGACAATAAGGAGAGGGGATGGCCTTCTCCTTCTTAGGACCTTAAGACACCATCCTCACCACTGAAATCTCTCAAGATTTCAGTGGTGAGGAGGCCCAAACAAAGTGGTCCCGGAGCTCACCAAAAATGCACAAAATGAGGCCAAACACAGGCCTAAGAGGGGTTACAACCCCAAACACAAAAGTGTCTTAAACCAAACTTGAAAAGAGCTAAAAACATCAGACTTTTTTCAGTTATACACAAAGCTTGAATCAGCATTCAAGACAGGTAAAAAACCAGTGCAAGATTGGGGAAACTAAAGTGAAAAGATTACCCTTGAAGAACTCTTGATGAACAGCAAGGCCAGCTACCTTCCTCTAATCAAAATCAGTCCAAAAACTCAAAAACAAACCCTCAAAGCCTCTCAAGGTCGAAGTATGGTGTAATGGTGTGTGTATTAGTGCAAAACCAAGGCAAAAACACACTTTTTAGGCCTCCAAACACACACAAAGGATGAGAGAGAGGGAGATATAGAGAAGGAGGATGATATATCAGATATATATATGTATTCTAGGTCTGGAGTTGTTCAACCTTTTACAATGGAGGAGGAGAGGCTTTATATAGGCAAAGGAAATGTTTGAAGCTTCTCCAAGAAGCCAAACAAGAAAGGGTCAAGGGGGCAAAGGGGGGAGCTTCCTGAGGAAGCTTTGACAGCTGGGAATCTTCTTGAGGAAGCTTTGACAAAGGGTCAAGCTTCCTCAAGAAGCTTTGACCAAAAGGGGTGCAAAAGGGGCAAACAACACACACTATGCACGGGAAAGAGTTGTTGGTGCATTCCAGCTGGCACAGCTGGCACAGCTGGCATGTACCATGCCTAAGGGGTGCAAAAGGTCACACCGGCCAGCAAAAGAGGTCGCCGGCCAATAAAGTGCCGCCGGCCACATAAAGTGTCGACCGGCCACTAGTATCAAGAAACCATGGCCGGTGGCCACAATGAATGGCCGGTGATGAACAGGGGTGCCCGGTGGTGTGTGGGATGGCCAACAAGCCATTCCCTGCCCTTCAAAGCAAAAGCACAAGCATTTGGTGCAAAACCAAACACAAAACAAACGGGTTGAGAGATCCCGAGGCAAGGCGCGCAGCCGAGGCCTCCGGGAACTCAAAACGAACAAGAACATGGATAATCACCGCGTGTTCAAACGGTGACGTCCAAGCCTTGAGGATGGTCAAAAATGGGGTGTCTACAGATAGTTCAAGGTGAGTCAAAATAACTAAATGTTAAGATTATCTTGCTACTCATCCATTATACACTTACAAAACCTCAATTACAACCTTAGGCCACACAACATCAAGGAATTACTACTCCAAATCAAGAGAAGGGGTTGAACTAGGTGGGTTAAACTCACCTTAAGCTTCAATCTTTAGATATCCTCCCAATTGTCCCCAATTTCCTTCCTTGTTGAACTTCTCCTCTCACTTTCAACTCTCTTCTTCCAATTCTTTCTCAGGAGATATTTTGAGTAATGGTTCTAGATCAAATAGATAAGGAACATGGATATATATATGAAATGTGAATAAGGACGAAAATCAATCAGTTTAATCATTCCAAATCAAATTTCTACAAAAATGCTTATTATTACTTAAAAATTATGCTGATCTCAAATGTGAAATCAATTTCGGATTATCAAGCCTCTAAAGCTCTCAATTTTTGATCCAAACATTCTAATTGTAATAGATCTTTCTCTTATTAGACAGATATGTATTCATAAACACAGGATTCACTTAATTAAACTTAATTTAACATCAAATTCCACAATAAGCATTTAAATGCACAGAATGAGGGACTGAAAGTATACTAGAAACACACACGAGGGTCGGGTTATTACACTCTCCCCCCCTTAAATAAGTTTGGTCCCTCAAACTTGTTTTACCATGTAACAGATTAGAAAACCCAGTCTCACATCATTGTTCGATTTTGTTATAGATGTTCACGTAATTTCTCAGTTTGATCAATTCACAGGTTAATTCGGTATTTATCACAATTATTCAAAAGTTCTTAACATAACAAGCATCTCATGGCTTTATCCAACTAGTCGTTTCAATGTCTAATTCCGACATGTAGAAATAAAAATAACAACTCCGTACATTTATTTCACAGGATCATGTGTTGATTAAGACAAGACTACAAGAGTCCATGGCAGGACATTCAAGGCATAAAATTCCCAATAGGTAGAGTTTATAATCACGATATCTTCCTGTCAATAGGTTTCATAGAAGAAAATTTCAGGTATAGAAACATACCATTCTCAAATACGGAAACATAATAGACAGCATTCCCTTAAGTACATAATTCATAAATTCCCACAGCATACGTTAATTTCAATCATAATAGAAATATTCTCTACTAAGTTTTTAACCAAATCGACCCAGCATTAATAGGTCATATGCAATTCTCATTAGAAGGTACATGTTCAAACTTGCCCAGTTAAGTAATTCCTTGGGTAAAAATAAATCATCAATTAAGGTTATATGTATTTTTCAAAAGAAATCCATGATGTAGGTAGATTCAAATCGTATTATGCATAATGAAATCAAACATGAGAGCCCATCAATAAAGTTCTGCCTATTTCACAAGGTATACTTTATTCCGACAGTCACAATAAGTTGTTTAAGTACGGAGCCATTAGTTTCACAATTTATTCGTAGTGTTCCCCTGTTTCTGAAAGCATATTAAAATTATACCATTATATTGGTTCAAAATAATATATAATGGTTCTTAACAAGGTCAGTACGATAGAAAGAAGGGTCACAATACACATCGTTAATTCCTCATAACATTACTTTTAAGTACAGTAACATAAAGAGAATCATGCTCCAAGTCAAACAGTTACGACAATATCAAAACTAGTATCATATACTTTTATAAATTCATACAGATGTGCCATGATAGGCACTTAATCTCACTATTATAAGTTCGGATCTAAGCAATGAAAACAGATAGAACAACCATTTTTCCGAGCAAAGGGAGTCATCCAGAGATAAGGCCAGAAATCAAATTCAAAATTACGTTTAACTAATCAGTCATAACAATAAGGTATAACATCCTCCCTTAATAAGTATTTCTTCTCGTTACAGCACAAATTAATTTGGCCCTTTTTTTTTTTCAGTGTTCCACTGTTCAGATAATTCTTCATTTTCTTACTATAGGACACAAGGTCAACCACATGGTTTCGTATTTACAATTTATAATTATAGTGGGTCAGCAAACAGCCATACGAAAATTATAGACCAGTCATGCGGCTTAGTCATTAACATGAACAGAGTATCCAGTTACTTCTTGTACATAGGTTCTACTAGGTCCGTTCATAGGGTCATAAATCCCACTAAATATACAGCAATCATGGTAATGCCATCCATCCAGATTCCATATTGTCAAAACAAAATATACCATGATCTGGCGAGAATAATTTGCCCAACTAAGATTGAAGTTATCAATTCTCGGCAAGATTAGTTCAATATGATAGTAAATCAATTCGTAACCACGTAGTACGTATTGCACAAATTGTATAACATGCAAGAGGAGGTACATGCCCAGTACGTATCGCTAACTCCTCATCAGTATGGATTATCCCCATAACCATTTGTTTCTATCACAGTTCACAGTGTCGTGCAATACGGTTTACATTATAGCCTTCCAATACGGAATGAGGATTAATTGACAATTTGCAATATCTAATATTTGCATATCTACACAGAAATATATCACAGGAATGATTTCTTAATCTTAAGTCATGAATGCACATAGGCAGGATGTTAATTCTTGCGGTAAATTATCAGATTACCAGTCGTTCAGTTTCGGTCTCAAAGTAGTCAATGACTACCTGTCTTTTTAAGAGTGTCCTATGGACAGACACATAATATAGGTGACGTTCTTCATGTCGTTCAACCATTTCCTATACGAAATCCTGATTACGGATTACAGATTACACATAAACAAAACAGATTACAGATTGCGGATTACAGATTTCAGATTTCAGGTTACAGATTCCAGATCACAGATTTCAGATCACAGATTTCACAAACAAATCCCGATTACTCATAAACAAAACTCATCCGGCACCATCAATAGTTTCCTTGGTTCCTCATAACTTATCTATTTAACCATCAGTAAAAAGCAAAATCACAATCAACTGACTCATTTCACAATTTTCAGAGGGGTCACTCTACGCATAACTTCTTCTTATGGCCAGTTATGCTCAACACAATTTCAATTATCATGCCAAACACATCTTATCAAAATATCTAAACACAGTAACATCCCAAAATCACAGGTCTGGACATTGCTATGTCATAAAAGTTAGAGCATCACATATATCGTTTCATTTGGTCAACGAATCTTAGAAATATTCAGTACTTAGAGTTTAATCAATTCACCTAAGCAGATGCTAGAAGGCATAATTATATTGTCATCATTTCCACAGGTGACTATCAACCGATAACACACATTTCATCTAACCATTTGCATATAAATTGTCTTACCGATGAACTCGAACCCTCACCATGCTTCCGCAGTGCAATGTCGTTGTTTTAATCCCATCTGCATGTCTTGCATTGTTCACCAATCTCTGCAAGATAAACTGAGGCAATAGTTCTCATAATCGTTCATTATTTAATTTTTAATTAAATTTTTTTTTCTGCAGTTCATTTTACTTATGTTGTACAATTTTTCTTTTCATCCTATCTAGCCAGGTGGAGGTAGAACCCTCCAGATCTTCCATCTTATGCTCATTATGTCCTACATCACAATCAATTACAATATGCACGAAGGATATCCAATAAACTTGGATAGTAACCATTGCGGTTAGCAGATATTACATACAGAAGTATCGTTGCCATCAATCTTTTTCATATGCATTAAGGATGTCATGCATGATGCATGATGCTTAAGTCTTTTCTAGACATCCTAAGGCTCAATGGATTCATGTGTGAGATAGCAACTCGTGCTCTGATACCACTTGTCACACCCCAAACCCGCCCTTAAAAGTTTGGGCATGACCAGTTCAGAAACGGACACTTAACTCGATGTACATAAGATATGGGGCCTGAACGGAAGCATTAAACAACACAGAATAACACCTATTGAGCTAATACTAACATGCCAGGATCACACACTTGATATCAGGTAATATATCATATAATAAACACATACACAGCTATATATTTATATAGACAAATATATAGACTTGTCCCCGAGTCTGGGGATGTAACAAAATTGGGCTAAGGGAAGTTAATCATGTTACACAACATCCGCCAAAAGGTTCAGTGCACGAAGCTAAAGGCTCTACGAGGACTTCACGGAATGAATGAGCTTCGCCTAAGCGTTAGTTTGTGATGTAAAGACTAAAAGACAAGTGGTCCAAGCTGGACTATGACTGACCTCCAAACTGAGTACCTACAGAACAGACATAACATAGAGTGAGCGAAGCTCAGTGAATAATAGTACGTAAATAATTCAATGAATACACTTGCATCGCAATGTAAAGAAATGCAGAGAACTCATGGTTAGTCTTATCTTGTAATTGTTTCCAGAACGGCCTTGGCCCCAGTCTTCAAACAGAGTGGCTCTAAACCCAGAATACAGAACGGCCTTAGGCCTGACAGATTTTGCAGATTGGCCATAGGCCTAACAGATATCACAGATTGGCCATAGGCCCAGATGTCACAGATTGGCCATAGGCCCAGGTTTCACAGAACAGCCATAGGCCTCACAGATTTCACAGAACCGCCACAGGCCTCACAGATTTCACAGAACGGCCATAGGCCTCACAGATTTCACAGAACGGCTTTAAGTCCAGAATACTAACAGATTGGCTTTAAGCCTAGTTCATATATGTATGGACTCAAGAGGTGTCTCGCACGGATTCTAGAGGTGACTCACACTGTAGCACTTCGTTCCGTACAACACTTTGTTCCATACCAGAAAACAATAGGTCTTACAGATTATACAGAATGGCCATAGGCCCAGATATCATTAGAGCAGACTGGTTTCAAAGTTATACAGAGGCACATAGATTCCTTCAATCATTCTCATGTGTTAACATAGTTAACTTGCGTTCAACAGAGTGCTAATGATAACTATTGGCAATAGTAAAGCGTATTTTACAAATTGACACAGTTGTCTTGCGTATAATAGAATAATAACAACAACTATTAACAGGGGGCACACATACCATCACAGTGCGCTTAATAAGTACAGAACGATTCACATTCTAACGTAGGTCACATAATGAGGTTAGACCTTTATACTCATATTATAGGTTCTGAACGACCTCGGGTCCATGTATAACACAACAGAATAATCTTAGATTCACACAGATACTATTGTTCAATGATGAACTTAAGTTCCATTTATTCATTAAGAAACGACGTAGTTTGCTTATGAATAATAAAACGTTAACATCAATTATTAATAGTACACCAAATGTACTACACAGTACTATTACTCACAGTGTGGTGGCGGAGCATTAGTCCTCCCCAGAATGTGTCCTGCACACATACATAGCTCACAATTTAGTTTCTTTTCTTGTTACGTCATTTCCGGACTCACTTTGCTTCGAATGAATTTACAAATATAAAAAAGGTATCAAATACAATTTCCAAAAATACCAGAGGGTTAAGCACGTAAAACGGAGCAAACTGTTTTTCTCAGCATGGGCCGCACGTGCGGCTGTGAGCCCCGCACGTGCGGCGGTTGGTCCCGCACGTGTGGCTGGGAAGCCCCGTACGTGCTTTTTTAGCAGAGCCAAAACCCAGAAATTTCCCATTTCCCGCATGTGCGGCCATAACTCCCGCACGTGCGGCCATGACCCCCGCACGTGCGGCGATTTGCCCAGTTTTTTGCAGTCTGAAATTCAAGTAAAAACCCAACTTAGCAAACATCTTATATTGCTCAAACTAGACCCATTTATTGCTAGGATATGAATCAATCATATATAAATAGGAATCACAACCATTTATAAATAGGAATATGAATCAAATCTTTAGTTTCTTGAAACTTAAAAACATAATTTACTTCTATGATAGTTCTAACTTCCACACACACAACCATTTGTTCGTATAGATGAGTCCAAGCTTGCTAATTGAAGAAATAAGATATAATTGCTCACTAGATAGTTCAAGGTGAGTCAAAATAACTAAATGTTAAGATTATCTTGCTACTTATACATTATACACTCATAAAACCTCCATTACAACCTTAGGCCACACAACATCAAGGAATTACTATTCCAAATCAAGAGAAAGGGTTGAACTAGGTGGGTTAAACTCACCTTAAGCTTCAATCTTTAGATATCCTCCCAATTGTCCCCAATTTCCTTCCTTGTTGAACTTCTCCTCTCACTCTCAACTCTCTTCTTCCAATTCTTTCTCAGGAGATGTTTTGAGTAATGGTTCTAGATCAAATAGATAAGGAACATGGATATATATATGAAATGTGAATAAGGACGAAAATCAATCAGTTTAATCATTCCAAATCAAATTTCTACAAAAATGCTTATTATTACTTAAAAATTATGCTATAATCTATGTGATTTCGGATTATCAAGCCTCTAAGGCTCTCAATTTCTGATCCAAACATTCTAATTGTAACATACATGCGGGCGGGTTGACTTTTCCTCAAACCGCATACATGTGGGCGGGTCCAAACCGAACCGCGGACACCCCTAGAAACAGGTGCTCCTTCAAATTTGTGGGGAGAAGCAATTTTAACTGCATGTTATGTCATGAATAGAGTGCCACATAAAAAAAAAAAATACCTTTTGAGTTGTGGAAAGGGCATAAAGTTGAATTTAAGATAGTTGGGGGTTTAGCTTTTGTTAGACTTGTGGACCCTAAAAGACCTAAATTAGGTATGAAAGCTGCCACTTGTGCTTTTTTGGATTCAAATATAGTACAAGTATCTATAGATTTTGATATTGAAACAAAATAATTTTTGAATCAGGTGATGCAGTTTTTCATAAAGAAAAATTTCCTTTTAAATTTAAAAATGGTGGGGGTCAAAATTATCAAGAAAATATTTTATCTAAAACCGGTCCCTTTACTCCTCTTTTACAAAACTAAGATACTGTAGTTTTTGAACTTAGAAGGAGTAAAAGAGCCAGATTAGAAAAAGATTTTGGCCCTGATTATCATGTTTTTAATGTGGAGAAAACTCCATTAACTTTATAAGAAGCTTTGGCATCTCCTGACTCTATTTTTTGGAACGAGGCTGTAAATGATGAGATAGAATTATTATTATCCAATAAAACTTGGGTATTAGTAGATTTACCACCAGGTTGTAAAACTATTGGCTGTAAATGGGTTTTGAGAAAAAAACTTAAACCGGATGGAACTATTGATAAATATAAAGCCAGACTTGTTGCTAAAGGTTTTAAACAACAAGCAGATCTTGACTTTTTTGATACATTTTCTCCGGGTACTAGAGTTACATCCATTAGATTATTAATTGCAGTGGCTGCAATTCATGATCTAAAAATTCATCAAATGGATATTAAAACAGCCTTTTTAAATGGAGACTTGGGTGAAGAAATCTATATGGATCAACCTGAGGGTTTTGTGGAACCTGGTCAAGAAAGCAAAGTGTACAAGCTAGTTAAATCCCTATATGGCTTAAAACAGGCCCCTAAACAATGGTATGAGAAATTTGATTCCTGCATGATTGAAAATGGCTACAAAACGAATGAATATGATAATGCATCTACTATAAATATGAAGAAAATTCACATGTCATTATTAGCCTCTATGTGGATGATTTACTTATATTTGGCTCTAATTTGCATATCATCGTGGAAACTAAAAATATGTTTAGTAGCCATTTTGATATTAAAGATCTTGGTGAGGCTAATTATATTTTGGGAATGAAAATTACCAAAACCTGTGATGGTATATTTTTTGATCAGTCGTATTATATTGAGAAAATTTTGAGAAAATATAATTTTTATAAGTGCAAGCTGTTCTTACTCCTTTTGATCCTCATGTGCGTTTATTTCCTATGGAAAATGATGATGATGTAATTAATCAAAAGGAATATGCTAGTATGATTGGTAGCTTGCGTTATGCGACTGACTATACTAGACCTGACATTGCCTATGCAGTTGGAGTACTTAACAGGTTTACTAGCAAGCGTGGCAGTGATCACTAGCTAGCTATTAAGTGTATTATGAAATATTTATCTGGTACCATAAAATATGGCTTGTTTTATAATAAGTATCCTGCAGTACTTGAAGATTACAGTGATACCGATTGGAATACATTGTCAGGTGATTCATTATCAACCACTGGTTACTTATTTACATTGGGATGTGGTGCTATAAGTTGGAAATCGAAAAAACAAACCATTATTGCTAATTGAACAATGGAGGCTAAGCTTATTGCTTTAGCTACATCCAGTGAAGAAGCAAATTGGTTAAGAAATTTGTTAAATGAAATCTCTTGTTGGGAAAAACCGATTCCACCTATATTGATTCATTGTGATAGCGCCGTAGCAATTGGTCGAGTTAATAACCGTTATTATAACGGTAAATCCAAACCTATTAGAAGAAAACACAGTACTGTGAGATCTTATATAAATAATGACATCATAAATGTGAATTATATTAAATCTGGTGATAATCTTGCAGATCTATTAACTAAGGCCTTAGCAAGAGACAGAGTCTGGAATACATCGAAAGGGATGGGGTTGAAGCCCATTGAATATAGCAAGAGCTATGTATGAGGATACTCAACCCAGGGACCAGAGATCCTATAATGGGTTCAATGAGAAAAACGATCATATGATGGCCGTGAGAAATGCACTAAATTACTTTTTATCCATCCCTATGATATAAGTGCATTTATCCTGTAACGTTGTAGAGGTTGAGTTATTAAAAAAACTCTTAATGAATTTCTGTAGCTCTTATTGAGTGGGGTGTCATAGTTACAGGAGCACCATTGACAGAATTCACCTATGTGAATGTGAATGTGGTAGTGGGGCCGCTACTTATGAGATTTGGGCTAATTTTCAAACACACTCATGAATCCTGGGATCGCATAAGGCCGTAATGTGCTGGCTTTTAAAGCTTATGTGAACACCTGGAATATTATGTGTGTGCAATAATTATTTATTTCCTTAAGCAGTCATAGTTCAATGCTGAGCATACTATTGGCTCTTGAGTAGATATTATTGTTTCACTAATGAAGGTTCAATGCAGAGCACACCTACCATGATGCATAATATCCTTCTTTGCCTAATAATATCAGATTTGCTACCTATAATATTAAAATAGGTTGGGGAATGTTAGCAGATATTTTAATATTATAATTTGTTATAGATTATATTGTCTGATTGGGCTCCAAATAACTTGTTCTCCTAGTTAATCTGTTCTTTTCCTCCAAGAAAACTTGTCCACCAAGTCTCCAAATCAAGTCTTCATTCTTATCCACCAAGCCTCCAAGAAATTTTCCACTAAATTTCCTCTCCTAAAATTTTCCTCACAATTTTCCCTCTCCTATACTTTTCTTCCAAGTTAACCCCTTTCTTGGTGACCAAACTTTCCTCTCCTATAAATTGAGCCTTTCACCCTCTTATTGGTAGCTCAAGTTTCTTATTTGTGAGATTATCAGGCAAATAAAAAAGATGTATGTGATAAAGGTTTGGGTTCAACCAATTGTGCAGTATTGGTTAACCATACGACTTAGTCGGGTTGTTGTATCCTGTGGGGGACAAGTCAAGGTTTTTTCTGCTGCACCGGTGTGAGGCTTTGCTTAACCGCAGAGGGTTTGAATCTCCTTAAAGAGAGTGAATTTCCCGCGCCTCAGCCCTTTCAATAATTGTTGTAATTTTTTTTATTTGTATTTTCTGGTGTTTTATTTGTAATTATCACCAACAATAGTCATAATATAAAGAATTACAATCGATTATAATTAAACATTATTTGAGACATAATTATAAAAAAAATTCAATCAGGATAAAAATAATAATAGAGTCATAATTAGAATATATGACACACTTTTTTTTAAGTGTATTATAAAAATTTTCATAAAAATTTTATTTTTATAATATTATTGTATAGAGTTGACTCCAAACAAGATTACTTGCCGAAAGTTTAGTATAATTCCAAAGATTAAACCTTACGAAATCGATTTCTTACATTCTCTGTCCAAGTTTTTCAAGATTTAAATAATTTAACTTGCTAGATAAGTATAGCATAATAGCATCACTATCTTTGAGATTTTGAACTATATAGGAGTATCTCCAATGTTACATCAATTTTTTAATCAAATATGAGTAAAAATTTAAGTAAAAGCTTCCTTTAATATCAAGTACTCAAACGAAAAGTTTTGGCTTTTCATCAAATCACTAGTTGACCGGACGATCAGCTTAGTGTAACTTTTTCACAGATTTTTACCTTAAGGTGGTCAACCGGAGAGACGATCGGGAGGACATCCGACAACGACAATAAACAGTGATTTCATGAAAGGCATATTGGTCATCAGTTTGATGAAAACAAAAGTAAAATCCTCAATTTGATACCTATTTGATGCAATTGTGGAGTAAGAAAATGACTCATTTTTCATCAAATTTAAATTTGATGAAAAATTTGAGTAATCATTGGAGATGGTTACTCAAATTGAGTTTGGGTTACTTAGAAAATTAAAAGCAGATGTGAAAAAAAATTGTTAATTATACTTTTAGATAGGCATGTTGGTTAAATGTGAAAATAATAGAGATTGGGCGTGGCAAAAAAAATAAATCATACCAGGTTTTTTATAGGGAGATTGACCAATAAGTCTCATATTTTGAACTTATAATCCATATAGTCTTATATTTTTTCTTATGATCCATTTAGCCTTTTTAGATGTGTAATGACTCATTTACCCGCCACATTAGAGTGTTACATTTGAAAAAAGTACGCTAAAAGTTTTTTAGTGTCATATTATACCCGCTACGTTAGAGTATCACATTAATACATGCCACATTGAATATCACATCATACATTAATAAAAGGGTATAGTTGTCCACTAACATACTATCAAAATAAAAAATAGGACATGTGAAAAGAAACTCTCCACTAATAAAACTTAACATATCAATAGAAAAACTTAAAATTAATTGAAATACTTGTTTGTGAGATAGAATTTATTGATAAATATTCATTTTTTATAACATTCAGGGACAATCACAATCATTAGATATTAAAAAGCCTCACGTAGTAGATATCACATAAGATAGTATTTAAACGATAATTGTAGGATTGTTGCAAAATAAATTGATCTATCCATAAACACCCAGGTTCAAGACATGTTAAAATTTTAGAGATAATCCAAACGAAAATCAATTAATTAGTTGAAACCTTTAAATTATATGAACAGGCTTAAATGACTTTAAAAAATGCACAATAAATGTCAAGTTAATAAAATGTCAAATGGTTTGAGACTATGAGCTATAAGAAGAAAATTTAAAAATAATAATAATAATTTGAATGAAGAGACAATGGGAGATGCACTTAAAATTGTAATTTGATTTCAACCGTCCTCGCATATTTCTCACACATGAAAAACATTATATATGTACCCAAAAATTTAAAAATAAAAATAAATAAATAAATAAAATGTTATTATTTCCATAAGAAATGCCTGCTTGAATTTTTTTTTTTTTCCTGCTTGAGTGGACATTCATACCTGCAAACAAAACAAATGAAGTGACTGATATATATATATATATATATTTTTTATTTTATCGTCTAAAAAATAATTGTAAAATATTTTATATTAAGGCTATATTTGTTTTGACGTAAAATATTTTTATCAAAAATATTTAATTCATTTTTCGTTGTTTGGTTTAACAAAAATTAAGTAATATATTTTGTAAAGAAAAATATTTTTTATCATTTTTCTAAAAAATGACTTATTTTCAAAAATTTCGTATGATTTTTACAAAGTTGACTCTCACTCATTATCTTTTCAACACATTTAGCCTTTTCAAATAAATATCTTAGCTCACAAAAAAGTCATAAATGATACTTTATTGAATCAAAAAATCCATTTTAGGCAATAAAACATTTTTGTTTCAAGTTTCAACCAAACGCTATAAAAAAAATTAGTGTAAAATCTATTTATATGAAAAATATTTTATTTCAAAACAAACGGAGTCTGAATGACCATAAATTCTACATAAAAAAAAGTATGAAAATTATTAACTAGATGCCCTTAAACATGAGTTTCCAATGAGAAAGATTTTACAATAGGAGACTCAGATTTTCATAATTTCATATTTTATTCATAAAAAATTGTAACTGAGATAACCCATAACCAAAGGAAAATAACCTAATTTATTTTACCCAATATTATACCACTAACTAAATTCTAGTAATTACTTAATTAAATATATAAAATTTTGTAGGTAAAAAATGCAGATAAATATTGAGAGTTTTACAATAATGTACACTCCATCTAATCACAAGCGTGCTAAAGTGAGATGAGGGGCTTAATCTTCAAAAAAGTGCTACATTTATTGGATGAGAATTCCATTGTCAAAATGTCGGCAATACTTTTCAATTTCCTTCAACAACAAGTAGGAAGGTTCATGAATATATATATTTTTCATACCTCATCTATATATATTTAAAGATAAATGTGAAAAAAATTTAATAATTTTCTTAAAATAATTTTTAGTCAATCCAATTTTTATTTTTATTTTTACATATTATATATATACAACATTAATGACAATATTTTCTTATACATTTTTTACACATTTATTAATATTAACTACACTTTTTTACACCTTTATCTACATTAACGACAATCTAATATATTGTCATTACATTTATATATGTATATATATGTGTGTGTGTGAAAATTAAATCATTTTTTAAAGATTATATTAAGTTTATAATTGAATTTTATTAATATTTTAAATTCAAATAATTATTAAAGTTAGTCCATCAAAAAAAAGGTAAATTCACATCTTGTTTACCCTTATGTTATGTGTGTGAAAAATGTTACATGTAAAAAATAATAATACAAAAAATAATGTGATATAACTTAATTTTTGTAATTATAAGTTATAATGATGGTTTTTTTTAATAAATAAATATAAAGCAAACACATTATTTTGTACTATATTTTATATATATTTAAATTTTATTTGTATAGAATTATCCATTGTACGAGTCTCTCTTCTAAGGTAAATATAATAGCCTAATAGGATGGGATGGTGAAGCCACGCCTTTCTCTCAATAATGCATTTTTTATTTTCTTTATTTATTTTGTGTGTGTGTGAACTTACCTAGCACGTAAATAGCATAAATGCATGCTCTTAGTGTAACAAACAAAAAAAATGTAGTGCCCAATTCAAATTTCAATGATGATTTTTGTTGAAATTTTCATTTATTACATAACACCCATCTCATCGGGTTTGGCACGAGTCCAAGACCCTTGAAATTCCAGCCCAATTATTTGAGGGTAGATTAGCTATTTGAGTGGTCTTGAAAAGATGTCACATAACCCAGGGTGAGCTGTACGAGTCCCGATTTAAGCGGAGCTTGTCTTGGGAGGTCGGGGTAAGTTTGCAGGTTATAGTCTCCTCGCTCGGAACGGCTAGCAGGACACCCTGATAATCTCTGCAAGGGGCGTTGCTTTGGACCTGCGAGAGGGTAAAGAAAATTTTCCGGTTGCAAAAAAAGAAAGATGTCACACGTACTTTCATCCATATCTTAATTTTGTGCATCTTTAATTTAAAAATTAAGATATAAATTGAAAAGATGTCACATACTTTCATCCATCTCTTAATTTTGCGCATTTTAAATTTAAAAATTAAGATAAATTACATTTATATATCTTGGAATTTGAAAAAATTTAGTTAACACTACGCCAAAATTAGGCTTTAGCAGCGGTTTTTTACCGCCGTTAAAGCCTTTAACGGCGGTATTAACGGCGGTTTCATTACCGCCGTTTATGTGCGTGTCGGAAAAAGTGAAACCGTCGTAAAAAGGCAAATTACCGTCGTTAAAAGTCGACCAAAAACGACGGTTTTTTACCGCCGTAAATAGGTTCAAATTTTTCAAAAAATAATTCTTTCTTCTTGCACTTCCCAAGTTTTGAACCCAAGACCTCTTATCCACCCACACCAACCACTCTACCACAGCCACTCTTCAAGAAATATATTCCCTAAATAAATATTTAAACATTACTTTTACTTTATTGTAGATGGTTTCGCCGGAACTCGCCGGAGTTTCGCCGGAGCACGCTGGAGTTTCGCCGGAGCTCCGCCGGCAAAGACCGCCGTCATTAACGGCGGTAATGGTTGGGCATTAGCGGCAGTTTTGTTACCGCCGTTAAAAGTGGGCATTAACGGCGGTTTCGTTACCGCCGTTAAAAGTGGGTTTCATTACCGTCGTTAAAGACACTTTTAGTGGCGGTTTTTTTAATGGCGGTAACGAAACCGCCGTTAATGATACATTAACGGCGGTATTAACGGCGGTTTTCGTTACCGCCGTTAATAGTACCTTTAACGGCGGTTTTCGTTACCGCCGTTAATGACCTGTTTTGGCGTAGTGTAATCTCGCAATTTTTATATAATTATATTGATTTCTCTTTTAATAATATTAAATTACTTGAAATTAATACAGATGGTAGATGCACATTAAAATAAATAAATATAAAATATATATTTTAGTATAAATGAGATGAAAAAGAATCTACTTTTATTTGAGTTAAAATTTTAAAGAAAACTAATATAATTATATCAAAAGTATAGAATTAACTCTATTTTTTAAAATATTAGGGAAGGTGAGAGTAATTTACCCTAAATATTAACTTTAAAGTGTTTTTTTAAATTTTTTTGGAAATGAATTATATAAAAAAATATAAGATTAATAATTATATTTTTGTCAATCTCAAAAAAAAAAAATGTAAAATATTTAATTTGCCCTTTATTTGATGAGTGATATTAAATAAGAGAATTGACATTTAGCGGATATATTACATGCTTCTTAGATATCGTACCACTAACGTCCCACCCCATTACATTAATAAAAGGGGAATTGTATAGATTCTTTCAAAATCTCTTAATATTTTAAAACTTATTTCCTTTACTATATATGTGTGTGTGTGTGTGTGTACGTGTATATCATAGTGCAATCTCTCTTCTCTCTGTCTTGCTCTTATCACTCTTGCTCTTCATCAGTGTCATCGACGCTCTCCACCGGGCATCACTGTCATTCACTATGGAACTCTTTCTCTACCGTCTTCATTACCACCGTCACTTGTCGCATCCACAACTTCAGATCTGAGATCATTCACAGGCATTGTCGCCAGAAAAATGACAATTTGCAACGGTTCGCAAACCTCAAATTTGAAATCTTTCACTCTCTCTCTCTCTCTCTCTCTCTCCTCCTCTCTCTCTCTCTCTCTGTGGTTCTGATGGTTCATGCTCTGTGTGTGTCACTTACCATTTATGCTCTCTCTCTCTCTTCTGTTTCTTCTTTTCTTGATCCTCCGTTTTCGAACTCTGTCTCTCTATCTCTCTTTCTTCTTCTCGTGATGCTCTGTTCTTCTAATAGTAAAACTTTACTCTGGTTCATGACACAACACTCTCCTATAAAGCCATCCTCACAGCTTGTTTCAGAGTAAAATTTTTATTTTACTATGATTCAAAATAAAATTTTACTGTCGTTAAGCAGATCAGAATGTTGTTAACTAGAGTAAAATTTTACTGTTACAAAAACAGAATACAAACTAAATAAACGAACTAGAGTCAAATTTTTTTTTAGATCTATGAACAAACAAACAAACAAACAAAGAACTTTTGATTTTTCATTGCAATATCTTGATTTCTTATTTTTCTGTCAAATCTAATTTTTTTAATCTCTGATTGAAGTTATTTGATTTCAAATATGAGTTCGTAGATATCAAATTGAGATGGTTGTGGTTTCACGGTAAAAATGATAGTTGTCGGGCGACGGTGAAGATGAGCAATGCCGATAGACATGAAGATGGTAGAGACGATGAACAATATTGAGTTGGTGAAGAGAAAGAGAGAGTGTTGTAAAAGAAAAAAAAGAAAAAAAAAGAAGAAAAAGAGGGTATAATTGTCAAATAAAATATTCAAATAATAAATTTTGTCTTTTATACAAGACTTTATAATTATGAGGGAGTTTTGAAAGTACTAATTTTTTTTTTTTTTTTTTTGTCTTTTTAACAAAAAAAATAAAGATAAGAGAGATTAATGGCCAAATTTCAAAGAAAGATAAACACATACTAAACCTTACACTAATATTATAAATACATATTTAATTATTCAAAAAGAATTTAAAATTATCATTTTATAATTTAAATTTATTTTATACATAAAATTCAATTCCAACCACACATTTTCATTTGAGATAAATTCAAAAATCATATGTCCGGATCATAGACTTATTCGCGGCTATATAGAGTTCTAGGCACCCCAATGGTCCTCTCAATGCTACACAGTCCTCATCACCATCATTTCAATAATTTTTTATTGGTAAATTATACTTGCCTTTCTAAAAAAATTTAAAGAAAATTCTTATTAATTTTATATTTTTGATATAATTATATTAATAAGGTTAAATAATTAAAACTAATGCAGATAATACGCATATACTAAAATAAATAGAAATAAAATATATATTTTAGTAGAAAAAAATGATAACATCATTGTTTTACTTATATGACTAATGAACTATTGATGAAAAATAACTTAATTGTTATGTAAATTAAAATTTAAAAGAGATTAGTATAATTATGTCAAAAATTATGAGGTTAGTTATGTTTTTTTCTAAAGTTCAAGATAGATGAGTTTAATTTACATATTTTTTTTTATTTATTTATAAGAGCAAATATCTCCTCCATCGGATTGAAACATTGATCAATTAATTTTTTGGGTAATTAAAATTCAGTATGTAACTAAAATAATTACCAATATACTAAGGCGCAAGTCCACTCACGACAAGATTCTCACATTTTTGTAATTATGTGCTGCACCCTTTCACTTATATGTAATTTTTTAATTTGTAGACAAATTTTATTTTATTTTTTGTGGGTTGGGTTTCTTATCATTTTAAAATAATCACATAAATCTCATATTGTTCGTGGAATAAAGTACACTAAAACAATTTAATAAAAAAAATTAAAAATATCCATGTACATAAATAATCTTATTGTGTAATCCACGAACATTTTTGTATTTTTTTAAACAAAAATATCAAAAATTGGGTTATAATCACCAAATTAATTCATAATAAAACACTAAAAAAATGTCATAATTAAAGTCATTTCGATGCATAACAAAGCATGAGAAAGCTTCATTCACAAAGTTAGCTCGGTTCATAATCAAACACTACAAAATGTAATAATAAAAAACATCACAAGAATCTCATTTTCGACCACCACAAAACCACATAACTACCTCTATCACAAAATTTTTTTTTTTTTTTTGAAAAATGGATGTCTACATAAAATTTTGCCTTTTCTGTTTTCTGATTACATACACTATCTAAAAAAACAACATTATAAAAAAAAAAAAAAAACTATAAAATCTAGTGAATGAATACAGATCTCCATGGAAAAACACTTACCAATAGGCAATGATGGATCTAAGGGGGGTTAGGGGGCGGTCGCACCTCAAAAAATGTGAAAAATATCATATATTATATTAAAAATTTTAAAAAAACTTAAAATTATAAGAGTTCACACCCCCAAATTTTTTATAGATAATTTCAAAATTATATAGAGTAGTCTTTCTAATTTTTTAAATTATAGAGTAGTCCTCTCAAAGACATAATCCTAAATCCGTCCCTGCCAATAGGCTCTGTTCTTTTTATCTTTCTTTCTTTTTTGATAAATGTGGGATAAAAATCAAATAGAATTTGAAGGATCAATTTGGTGATTGGTTTCGATGAGAATAAAAAGAAGAAAAAAAAAACAATGTGATGAGAATCAATGCCTCTTCCTCATATAAAGAGTGGTGGTACTACGCAAAGGACTGATGGAATATATATATCGATGAGAATATAGATAATTCAATGTTTGACGTGGAAGGAGAATGCAATTGGAAGTTTGAATTCTACATAAGCTAAACATTCCAAATCTTTGACCATTAGAGATTTGTTTAATTGTTAATTTCAGAGTCTTAGAATTAGTTAATGTGCACGTCAGTTAGTCTAAATACATGATTATAAAAAAAAAAATGATGAGACTATCGATAACCAATTGGGCTTATTGTTTGGAGAGAACCACATAACATTATACATGGATTGTAGACTTATCGTTGCGTATATTGACCCTTCCCTAAAAAATACTCTGCAACTTGTCCAAGGTCTTGTGACCATCAATGGCGATCTCTTGCATCAACAAAAAAAAAAAAATGCTCCTCGAAGCTACTTTTTAATGGGTCAGTCTGTTAGTCAACACTCCCTGCTTTTAATTTAATTATTTTAGTTTAAGCCTCTGTTTGGGATGAGAGAATTTTAATTTAAAAAATCTAAAAAATCTAAATATAGTAATAAAGAAGCATATTTTAAATAGAGCAATGCTACATACCACTAATTTATCATCACTAACTCTACCACTAGTGAGGTGACAATTGAAAAAAAAAAACAAAAAAACAAAAACCAAGGCACAAAACACATGTGGCAGTGGGTTAGAGCCACCACTAATTAGTGGTCTAAAGCATTTTTGTTAAAAATCGGATTGAAATTAAAGAAAAATAGTTCATTCATCTCAACAAAGTAATTGAAGAGTTAGTGTTGAATTTAAAATCATATATATATATATATATATATATTTTAATGTATGAGTTTGGCCTTGATTGATATCTAATTTATTAATGAATTTATCAATTTGATTAAATTGACACAATAAAGAAAAATGAATCACAAGCCCTATTATAAGGGCTGGTGTTTGTATAAATAAAAAAGTTATAATAGTTGGACCTTAAATTTCTATTAAGTCCTATAATTCATCCCTGAAAGTTAGTTTTATTACAATCGTTGTTAAAAAAGATTTTCTGCAACAATTTTATGAATTTGTAGAAAAAATTGACAATTAATGTTTTTTTTTTTTTTTTTTTGCAATAAATTTTTAAATTATCACTAAAAAAGTGATAATTAGTGATTTTTTTTGTGATGAATTTTTTAAATTGTCATTAAAAACTGACACTTTTTATGAAAACGACGCTAAAAAATATATTTAAAAAAAATTGAACCTTTCTAATAAGAAGTCTTATTGGTGTACTAATCTTTTAAATAGGATTTTTCAGTCAATTCTCCTAAAAAAACATTGACGTGGAATAAATATAATGCAATGTACAAAATATGAGGGCATCTATTAGTATTAGAGCATCTCCAATACACTAGGCATATAATACTTATTAGTTAAAATGCCTTGTGTGATTTACTTTTTTCAATTCCAATGCACTAGGCATATGATTAGGCATTTTGGCTCAACTCATATTCACTAGCTATATGTAGCTAGCCCTTCAACGCTAGGCAAAATGTATTTAATCATTAGGATCATTTCCCTCCATCTTTGTTATTGACGTGGCATTCTATAAAATTAATAGTATTTGATAAATAGCTAAAATAAAGAGCATGGTTGGAGTAAAAATATAAAGCAGTTGATAGGTAAAATAAAATATATACTTTATAATAATATTTAGATAAGTAAAATACCTACTACCGTTGGAGATGCTCTTATTGTTTGTGAAATAGTGGCAATTGCATTTGCCATCAAATAGCAATATTCGGTACACAAATTAGACTGAGATATTGGGCCCCAAAAGCAATATTAGTTATACAAATTGGACATAGAAATTGAGCCCAAATAGCAATATTCGGTATACAATTGGACTTAGAAATTAAGCCCAAATAGCTATTGTTTTGGGTATTACAAGTTAGAGTTAGAAATTGGGCTCAAATATCAAAACACTACTCGTGGTGTGAGAGTGTCTTAGATCCATCAACACTCGGCTCGGCCTGGGCCACGTGGAAGACCCGCGAAGTGCGAGATCGAGAACGAGAGAGAGAGAGAGAGAGAAAAATGGAAGCCGATGACAGTAGTAGTGTCGATCGAAGACGACGATGAATTGACTCTCTCAAAATCACTCAAACGACTCTATCATTGTACCAACACTCTTCTTCTTCTTCTTCTTCTTCTTCTTCTGTATGTATGCATGCATGCATATATGAATATATATACACTATATTTGGAGTAGAGAGATTGATTGATTTTGGTGGTGGTGGTGGTGGAGGTGAGGGGGGTTTGACGCTAAATATAGAAAGATTAGGGCTATCTGGCTAAAAATCTGGGGAAGCTAAATCTGGCAAACGCGGGGGTGGTGGGGGGTTTGAGGGCAAGGTCCTCGTTGAGGCAAGAGATCTGGAGCCACCACCAAGACGACGACGATTCTCGCCCTTGGCGCCGCCGTCTTCTGTCGTCTATGGCGGTGCTGCCTCTCTCTTGCTCCTCCCTCTTCCGCTTCTCCCTCTTCCTCCTCCTTTTCGCCTCCATTGCCTTTGCTTTCATTTCTCTTCCCGTCGAAAAGGTCCCCCTCTCTCTCTCTCTCTCTCTCTCTATTAATCCATGTATTTGTGATCTGTGATGGAACTTGTGTGATCTGTGTTTACATTCACCTAATTTTCTTTTGGAGATCAATGCTGCTTTCAATGATTCTGGATTTGAATTTTTAGGGTTTGGTATAAAATATTTGGTGTACTTTTTCAATTCTAAAGTTGTTCTCATTTTTGTCAAATAGTATATGAATTATGTTTTTGGTTATGAAAATAGGGTTTTGTTTTGTTTTGTTTTGTTTTCTTTACTGTAAACAACCTTGGACATGCCAAAGAGAATAGGAAATTGTTTGATAAAATAAATATTTTGAATAGGATATTTTGCTTTTATTTGTAGCATATTTGCAAAATAAACCAATTAAGTTTCTCTCTTCAGCTTTTGAGCTTCATATGGAGAGCCCACTCTTACTTACCAAAAGTGCGGATGACCAACTGGCTCAGCGTAAGACAACTGGTGAATTAACTAAATTTAGTGATCCGAGAAGTCTAGAAGAGTAGTTTCATAATTAATTTTTGTAGGGTAACTAGTGGACCTTTCACCCAATTCTGCGAGTGCAACTCTAGACATTGATTGTATTTGTAAGAAGCCATTCAAAGAGAGAGGGCAGGGAGGGATCCATGAAGAGTGTGAAGCTTCATGGAGCAAGCTTTGGATTGTGAATTATCCATTACTCAAAATCAGACACTAAACTTAACGAAGCCCAGAAAAATAAAGTTGCTCTCTTTGCAAATAACTTGTATGATAGCTGAAGTGGCACAATTTCACGGAACTTAATTAATTACTCAAGATCTTGAAAAATTGCAATGTATAAAAGATACAATGTCTAAGAAAGAAAAGCCTTCAATTGTTACCTGTCATCCAAGGATGATGCACAACATGGTGTTAATGTGTATACGAGGAATGGCTAATTGATTTATTTTTTATATGTCCTTTTTCATTTCCACAAAATTCATGACCATCCTTGTATTTTTTTGGCAGATTTTGAAAGATTTCTTGCTATGGATTAAGCAGGATCTGGGGCCTTGGGGTCCACTTGTGCTGTAAGTTATAAACTTCATCTTTCATTTATTTGTATGGATTGTGATTCATGATCAAGGTTAATTATAACATGATGCAATTAAGCAAGATATAAAATGCCATGGATAAATAATCCCAAACATTTTGGATATATCGAAGGTTATTGGTAGGACTTTTGGGAGGAATGACTAGAATATCGGTCTTGAAGATTTATATATATATACATATTGATGGAAAGTATTGCATATACTCTTCCATGCTATTAGTTTCTTAGGGTAGAGCTTTTTATAGTTCATGATATTATCTACTTTACATTATTACTTTGACATGTGTAGAAGTTATATTTAGTATTGGGGGCAGCATTCAATTTCTGGCTCTAAAAAGATGTTGTGAAGTGATTTTGATTTGTGTCTGTGGTTAAGTTTGCTTCCTAGTGGCTAGTACACACCCAGTAACATTGACATTGAGGACCCAAGTATGAGTCCTGGTCATAACCTTAGCTTTTTAGTTTTTTTATTTTTATTTTTATTTTTATTAGAAGGGGCTAATTCTCAACATAAAGGTAATAGAATATGATACCAAAATCTTCTTCTTCTTCCTTTTTTTTCAATGGTGGGGCAGGGGGGTTAATTGGCTATTTTTTGGGATGAAGCTGAAGAAAGAGAAAGAATGGATTAAATAGATTGTGACTAGAGGTATATGGTGCTGCTCCAATTTAGTAGACATGAGGATGTTCACTTCATTTCTTAGTGCTATAAAACATGGAAATAAGATATGATTCTCGAACGTTAGTATTGTTTCATGGCCATACTTGTCACCTACTCTAGTCCCAAGCTTTTTGGAACTTGGGAGGCATGAATGCTTTATAACATTTTGAAGCTGAACAATGTAAGATAAAATATGCAATGCACATATTTATTCAAAACATAAAATTGTATGCAATGCACTTATTTTTTCCTATCTTTTTTCTTTTTGTGATGCATTATGATTTATGATTAATGTTAAAGAAGAATTTTTTTTGAGGAACGATAACATTATTTAAAGAAAGTAGTACACAAAATTAGGCCACATGTAGCTGTGAGGATTGAAACTGGCTATAATGGTTTGAAGCTACAGACATCGATTAATGGAATAACCCCTCTCTAGCAATTATGTCTAGATGGTGGCTCTGGAGAGTCAATGCTTAGGACTGAAGCATCTCCCGAATTTCTGAGAAGAGCTAGATCGACGGCATGATTCTGCACTCTATAAGCCATCTGGTAGTTGAGAGTAGCAGCATAAGTGGTACTTTCCAAATTGAAGGAAATTTGTGTTCATGTATGATTGATATAATGCACTTAGTCTTGGCTTTCCAAACATTTTTGAAGTTCGAAGTATTAAACTGCTTTTTTTTTTTCTCTCTTTTCTCTCTCAATTTTGCCTTTGATTCACAAGTTTGGGCTTTTACAGGGCTATTGCATATATTCCTCTTACTGTTTGTGCAGTTCCAGCTTCAGTACTTACGGTAGGTATTGAATTTTTATTTTTGACGCTCTTTATCTTTTATTTGGACAAACTTTCATTTTTTATTTGTATTTTACAAAATAGAAACTTGACATATTAATGAGTGCCTTTTATGAGTTCTTACTAGAACAAAATGGCATATGGATGAACTATATATATATTGGGCAATATATGGTCATTTAGGCAGGTAAATGGAATATTAGCAATTTTTCCTGTAAGGTTATTTGATTGAAGTTGAAATTCTGTATTGAGAAGGGTTGCCTTTGCCATCGAGTGAAAAATATGATAGCGTGTAATTAACAAATAAATGATTGTGGATGGCTCTAACTTGTGCCTTTTCAGGTTGATTGTGAAAATTGGCTTTCCTTTTGTACTTTTTGATATTCCACTTGGGATTGAGTCATACATTGTTTTTGTACTTCTAATTTTTTTTTTTCTTGATAAATTTTTTTGTACTTTTAATGTTGCAGCTTGGAGGTGGTTATCTCTTCGGGTTGCCAGTAGGATTTTTTGCTGATTCTATTGGTGCTACCTTAGGCGCAACAGCTGCATTTCTTCTTGGCAGAACGGTAAGTCTCTGGAATGGTCAAACCTCTCCTAGGGTGAATAAATGCAGGCATCCGTGCTTGCTGGTAAGCCAGATGCCTTATTTTTTCATTCTTAAGAACATGTTCACCAATATATATTTTAGGATGAGTTAAGATATTCACCATCTATGTTTTGAATGTTGTCGAGAAATCATCATTTGTTATTACTTCTTTGCAGATTGGAAGATCTTATGTTATTTCTAAGTTAAAGAATTATCCAAAGTTTCATGCCGTTGCTATTGCAATTCAGAGATCGGGCTTTAAGGTTGAGTAAAAGTCAACTTGGAGTATCTCTGAATATGTTGTTTTATTCTGATGTTACCAAAAAGAGTGTTATATTCTAGATAGATATTCCTTGTAAATTATAATGCACTAGATTAGTAATAAGTTTTTTTGTGTTCTTAGTTGAGCAACATCTAGTTTATTGCAAAGTTCAAAAGGTGATTTGATCTACAAAAAACTAATTTAGACTTGCAATCATAGATGGTCTTAAGTAATAACTCTTTAAAACACTTCATCACAAGGCATCAGAAGATTTTACAAATAATTGATGTTATAAAGATGGAGACCAAGTGCAAAATGCTCTAGGCAATCTTTGCAATGGATAACAAAATCCAATGCGTAGAATGAGTGCGAGTTGAAAGGAAAGGGACCCAACTCTAAGAAAACTTGGTGGTGGAGGGAAGAGGTTCAAGCCGTAGTTAAGGCGAAAAAAGAGTGCTTTGAAAAGTGACAGAATGATAGAATTGAGGAAAACCTGAAGAGCTATAGTTAGGTTGGCTAATAAGGAAGTCAAGAAAGTAGTGAGAAACGCTAGGTTGAAAGCTTATAATGACCTATACATTAGACTAGATAGTAAGGAGGGAGAAAAGAGGGTTTACAAATTTGCTAAGATAAGGAGAGGAACAGAAGAGATTTTAATCAAGTTAAGTGCATCAAGAGTAAGGATTCAAAGGTATTGATGAAGGATGAGGAGATTAAGAAGAGGAGGAAGAACTATATTGAGAAACTGTTAAATGACGAATATGGAGGTGTGTTAATAGGGGGGACCTAGATTAATAGAGATGAATCTACTTAATTTGACTAGCGAAATGGCTTTTAATAGAGCCGCGTGGAGAAGAAGGTTTCATGTAGCCGACCCCATTTGATGGGACTTAAGGCTTGGTTTGGTTATATTTTTTGAGAAACCTACTCTGTTCTGTGGTGTATAATTATTGATTCTAGTGCTTAATAATTAATTTGTCTACAAAAAATCCTCTTATAATATATAGTTTTTGGGAAGATTGTTCATTGAATTGTAGAATATGGATGGGTTTAGTGCTTTTTTACTAAAAATCAATTGACGATGAGTAATGCTTTCTGTCACTGTAAGTCATAGTCATGGAGGAACTCAATGTTTGATAAATCTTTATTCTCCCAAAATTATTAATTATTAGAGGGTCCTACTAGACTAAAAGGTAAGTTCTATAAAACGGCTATTAGACCAGCTATGTTGTATGGGACGGAGTGTTGGGCAACCAAGAAACAACATGTAGATAAGATGAGTGTGGCTGAGATGAGAATGCTAAGGTGGATGTGTGGTAAGATTAGACAAGACAGAATTAGGAATGAGTGCATTCGGGAATGGGTAGGAGTAGCACCGATAGAAGATAAGTTGAGAGAAAATTGATTGAGATGGTTTGGTCATATTCAACGGAGACCAATAGAGGCAGTAGTGAAGAGATGCGATGCTGTAACGGTAGATAGAAGTGTTAGGGGACGGGGTAGGCCTAGATTAACATTGGCTAGCGTTATAAATAGAGATATGAATCTACTTAATTTGACTAATGAAATGGCCTTTGATAGGGCCGCGTGGAGAAGAAGGATTCATGTAGCCGACCCCATTTGATAGGACTTAAGGCTTTGTTTGGTTTGGTTTAGAGGGTCCTACTATGAAGGTAAAAATCATTTACTTTCTTCAGAAATGAATGTCTAAATTTGGCTCAACTGCCAAAGGTTCACTTACAATACTGTCTTGAATTTTGTACCTAACAAGTAAAACTGAATCAATAGAGTATTTCGGTTTCCTAGCAGGAATCTGTGTCTCGGTATAAGGCGTTAATTTGTATAACTAAAGCTTCCAAAACATAAATAAATGTAACAATACACTCTTGCTTCTATGTTTCGTGCTTCTCTTACTCACGGGATATATATTGCTTTTCATTTGATGTATAAATTTATATCATTCTTTGATGTAACATTTCTGATTCTTTTTTTTTCTTTTTCTTTTTTGGGCGCTTATACCACAGATTGTTTTGCTGCTTCGGCTTGTTCCATTACTTCCTTTTAACATGATGAATTATCTTCTATCTGTGACGCCAGTTCGCCTAGGGGAGTACATGTTGGCTTCTTGGGTGGGGATGATGGTATACTCTCCTTTTTGTAATATGTCATCTTATTGATTACTATTAGATATAGCTTATAATTGGCTATGTTGTGTGAATTAAAAATACATCAAATGCAAGTTGCAAATTTTGAATGTGAGATCATTTTCTATCATTATGCGTGATAGCCCTTGTCCACTCTTTGATTTCAGAAACATGGTCCTTTGTAGTCCATAATTACCAGTAAACTCTATTTGGTACGGCGTGTGCTTCCAAAAGTGCACTTCCCTAAGAAGCATGGACACGGATATGCAACACAACATGGTTTATTTTGAGTGAATTACTTTTACTTATCAGAAAAGAAAAGAAGAAAAAAAAATTTTGTTTGACTAAATTATTTATTTATCCAAAAATATTTTATTTGAGTGGGATAATGAATATTTCATATTTTGTTTGATTGAGATAATGAATACCTCTTTTTCTTTTTTATTACAGCCAATAACATTTGCACTAGTATATGTTGGAACAACTTTGAAGGATCTTTCTGATGTCACACATGGATGGGCTGAGGTTTCAACAACTCGTTGGGTAAGAGCCATACCACCTATTATTTAAGTTGTAGTATGACATCGAAGTCTAAATGCATTGCTAGGAACAATACATTTTCATTAAGTGATGGGTATATGTATATTGGTTGACTCAGCTAGAAAAAAGGTTCATAGGCTTGCATTATACTTCACTAATTCTGGCCTTGAGCATTTAAATAGTCTAAAGCTGCTTGCTTGTTATGCAGGTACTTATAGCAGCAGGCTTCATGATATCAGGTAAGCCACAATTCAGCTCCAAGTTCCATTGATTTGCGTCTCATTGCATTGTCTATTTGAAAGAGCTGCTGAATAGCTTGTTAGAAGAAAATAGTTAGATAATTTTTCCAGCTAAGAAAATAATTCCCATCTACATAGTTTACTAGTCTCAAGTCACTAATCCTAAAAAACTGATCAATGTCTTTTCCTAGATTTTGAATAATTGAATGACCACCTCTCTTGGTACAAGAATTGAGTTCTTTTTGGATAGGGATTTTTGGTTTGGATCGCTACTAATGGATGAGATAAAGTTGTCATAATGACCAACTTCATTGCTTCACAAGAGAAGACGAGGGAGAGCCCTTTTTGGTTAGTTCTCACGGTTGTTACCTATGGTATCAAAGCCGAACCATACACATGACCAAGTGGGCTCAAGGGCACTGCAGCGTAGGATTAGAATTCAGTGGGGCTAACCATGTGCTGATTGTGATCAGTGGGCCGGGGATGGAAAGGAATTGGGCAGGGAGGGGAGATTATAATGATCTCAACCTGACCTACTGTGTGCCCTGCAATCACCTTGTATCTTTTCAAAGAATTGCCATGGTCGGAATGTTTTTTTTTTTTGATCAATGGGAAATGTTGATTTTGTCTAAATATATTAAATAAATAGGAAAATCTTAGGATTTAGGGGACACCCAACGGCCTTAGGCCTCATTCCTACAATAAAGGGACTCAACATCGAGTCTCTTAAACCTACCTATAAAGAAACAAAAATAAATAAGTCATCTGACAAATGACACTAACAACTCCTGAAGTTTAGGACAACTATATAGATGAACACCCCTCAGGTTTCTAAAATAATGCACTACCCTTTACTTTTTTTTGACAATATTTACAGACACCCCTCCATTTGTTTATTGGATGGAAGGAAAAAATGACGTCATTGAAAGTTAAAACTCAAGACTGGTTTGGGAAATAATTTTGTTTATGACTGTTCTGCGGCTTTACTGATTTTTTTTTTTTTTTGGGTTGGTTTGTTTGTAGTGATTCTGATGGTATACATAACTAAAGTTGCAAAGGCTTCCTTGGACAAAGCACTCGCAGAAAATGGTGACATAGAGGGTATCTTTGGCTCAGAGCCACGCCTTCCTATTGTAGCAGAGCCACCCTTGGATATTCAAAAGCCTTTCATAATCAAGATTGACTCACCCAGAGACCATCGTGTGAAATAAATGTCATGTAAATTCCTTTCATTTTTGCTTCCACTCGATTGTTTAGATTGGAGTTGTTAGAATTTTAGATTATGATGGAACAAAAAGCTAAAAAAAGATAATTTTTTTTGTATTACTTTTAGATTTCATGTACAGCACACAGTGCTTCCTTTTTGCAATAGTCAGCCTTCTATTTTACATGTAACTTTATAGAGATATGTCCAATTTTGGAGTTAATAATAATATATTTTGGAGTTGAACCCATTTCAATCTCAATTAAATAGTGGACGTGTTATTTCTAGTCTTTTTAGTCTCTACAAAATTTGCCAAAAATTTATCAGATAGGTTGTTTTCAAGCTCCTCATTGAGTTTAGATGTGTTTTGATTATTGAAAAACTTTGTTCTTTACCTGCTCACAAAACTTTTTGCTTATTGTTAACTGTAAATGAAAGAACAGAACAGCAAATTAAAGATCACATAAACACATAATTAAACTAAAATAAAAGCATACACACGTAATTAAACTAAAATAAAAGTATTTGGGCGTTAAATTGTTTACAGAAAAAAGCTGAAATTTAGAAATGAATTCTAAAATTGAATTTCACTTGAAATTTAGAAATGAATTCCAAAATTGAATTTCATTTGAAAAGTTGCCTATGTTTTTATAAAGTTTAATTTCAAATCCCTTCATTTGAACTCCATCTATCCCAACAGTATAAAAAGGATTGTCAAGATAAGTGTATCTCTCTATCTAAGAGCAAAAATGACCTTGACTGGAAACTCCTACAGCTTCTGTGAACTTAGATAGATGTTTTTGAGTTTGTTTCATCGGGGGTCACCAAAACTCCACAATGGTTGTTTGCCTATGCCATTTTCTTGGTATAGAAACAGGGATTTTAAAAAAGAAAAATAAAAATCTAGATGTTTGATAGATTGGTATGTTCAGCAACATCTATAGAGATTGGTGCAGTCCTTCCGCGAATGCTGTGGGCATTATAACCAGGCCCCTGCTTTCCAATAGCTCGCTCGCTGCTAATGGATTCACCTCCAATAACTTTCCTATCATCTCTTCCAGAGGTTCATTCAACATCAGCTCCTGGAGAAGGTAATGACCATATCCCTGAAAGTCATCCAAAATAAACTATATATTTGTATTGCAGAATGAATTAACTAAATCAAAAAAATAAAAATCAACTTAAAGTGCTGAAATTATTGTGTGAAAGAATCTAATGAGTTTGCATGACCAGTTCTTCCCTTGCAGCATTGACAAGTTGTAGTACGTACCTCGAGGAAAATGAAAGAATCAGATGTTGATTCACCTCCCAATCTGCTTCGACTTAAATCCTGCAGATTGAACTTCCTTTAATACTCAATTTAGTGTTTAACAAAGGAGGAAATTTTGATGCATGCAAAATACAAATAATGAACAAATTATCATGTAACATCCATGGAACCAAGCAATTCAAATCTCTGGTTAACGGAAGCAGATATTAAGATGCTATGCATGAGAGTTCTGATAGCAATAACAGGAACTTTTAGGTAAGGGTTGCACTAGTTGTTAGAGAGACAATGCTTGGACGCGATCCTTAAATTCATGAATCGGAAGTTCTTTATCCACAATCAACAAGAGTAGGCCTCATCGTAAGCCTAGAAGCCTTGTGTTCAGCTCCTGGTAATGCCCTATCTTACCGGATACCTATGGCTTGCAGGTGGTTACAAGTCCAGGAAAAAAAGTACTTTATCCACAAATTTCAAGAAACAGGCGGTCCCACTTGCCAAGAATGAAAAACCAAACACTTGGTCATTTGTTCAGTGCAGATGTTCAAAGAACCCCCCCAAAAAATTCTCTGTAGTTACAGAAATAGTTTTTTGTTCTTACAGAACTTCCTGTGGGTCCTCTGGAAGGATAAGAATATTAAATATGTGGCTCGGTATTGAACAAGAGTAAAATTGCAGACCACTGGTTGTCAGTTGCCATCTCAATTCATTGTCTAATAGACAATCCTGAATACAGAATCAAACCTTAGGGACACCAAACAATCCCCCAAAACCAACATTTAAGATGCTACAAAGAACCCCCCATGAAAAAGTCAACATGTTAATGAAAAGCAAAGACAGTCCTCAATAGTCAGAAGAACTCTGATCATTTCAGCAAAACTATTTATCATCTTACCCATCTACCATAATTCAAGTCGTAAATCTAACATTGTGGTAAGCAAGCACATTGAGATGAAAGTGTACCTTTATTTGAAGCTGTAAATACTTAATATGGTCAATGATGTCATCAAGTAGAGATGCTTTACCGCCCTGCAAAACCACGAGAAATGTATTATACTAATCAAGCAGCACTCATCAACTGGCCCAGGTTATGCTCTAAAGAGTTGTTTATGCAAGATGGTTGATATGAAGCCTGACAAATATTGCAAAATCATCAATTTTAAGAAATATGAGCCACTATCTGCATTTACTATGTTAGCATGCCCAAAGTTTGTTCGATCTTTAAAAGGTACAACCACTCTTTTTTTTTTTCCGAGTAACCTGCAACAGAAATTTGGGCTCCTCCTCTCATATCTAATATTCACGGACAAAATAATTAGACATTTTTGTTCATCCAGTGGTCTTACCAAACCCTACTAAGTACTATACCAGAATATTTCCTCAGCCAGACTTCATATAACTTTAATGTCTTACAATGATATTACCAATTCCTGAAGTAGAACATTTTTGTACTTCAATCCACAACTTTCATCTATGGTTTATGACAAATTTTATCAGTGGAATACAGTAGGGCGAGGAGATCTCATATTTTAAGATATAGAAGACTCTATAAGAGGTCATATTGGTAATTATATTTTTTTCCAAATTTAATCAGTAAAAATCATGTTTGGTGGCATTCTTTCATAGATGCACACAAATTCATATGTATCACCTCTTTAGGCTGTGGAAGCAGCTCCTTCAAGGCATCAAGTCTCTCAGCAATCCTCATTCTGCGAGTCTGAGGAAAAATTGGCCAGTTAGGGAAACAGAACACACAATGCACCCAAAGCAAGAGTTTGACAAGTTCCAAGTGGTACAGTAGTAAAAAAAATTTGCTCCTGTTTAATGTAATAAACATGAGGTTCCTTTCATTTGGAGAGAAGAATATAGAAACAATCTGGAGGTCAAGTTCTGAGGCCTTTGACTTTTTGTAGGCTACAAACTATGTAGTTAGCATTTATTAAAGAAGTTTGCTTACACGATCAGTGGCAGTGGCTCTCTGTCTTGATATACGGTTGCGTAGTTTGGATGAGAACCCTTGTGCTTCAACTGCTACTCCTGGATGAGGTTCATTTGATTCTTGTTTCTGTGAAGAATGAGGAAATTGCAAAATATTTGTCTCACATGAACATGTTAAATGCTATGTACTCCATGGAGGAAATGTGGTTTGGGCAAGGCAAAGTAAGAAACTTGACCTGAACATGTATCATATATTCTGCACTCATGAAGTTGTTCATTAGTCCTCCTTCATTATCAGGCCTCATATATTTTACACCCTGAAAGACGGCATTATCTTTCAACCTTCAGTATTTTAGTTCCAAAGTTATACAGTCAGGTAGACTAACATGTATATTTGGGATCAAAAGAAATCACATCGGCAACAATTTATTCTATGGAAAGGGAAGAAATAGTGCACCACAGGCACATTCTCTCTCTCTCATCTCAATTTGGCCGGAAAACAAAAATACTAAATTTAGGAAGTTTCATGAATGTTATTGTTATGCATATATGGAAGTATGACTCTACCTTCCAAACATCCATGCCAATAGAAGAATCAGCAGGTGTGAAATTAGATGCCACTCCTAGTTTATTGTATGACATCTCCCTTTGGATTTCCGAGGCACCACTTTCAGCAAGATACTTGACATAACTATGAGATGTTTGCTGGCAATGAATCCAGTGAGGTAGGGGCAGATCAACGGGAAGCATCTGATTCCTTCCAGCTGGCATAATGTGCTGCTGGTTTGGATTGTCTTGGTATGAATGAGACACATTATTGGTATTCCCACCAAAATCCAATGACATCAACCGCAGATAGTTCTCATGACCATATTGTCCTTCCATGTTATCCACAACAAAAACTGCTTGAATATTACCAAGTCACAAGCAATGAAATGGTAGCAAAACAGTCCAGTATACATATAAAAACAACAGCATTAAGATAAATGAAATGCAGACTCCACGAACCATTAGTTACAACTAAGTGGATTAAAGGAAAATTTGATTATTATGGAAACAGATGTTTTACCCTCAAAATATGATGGGGATAGATAAATTTTTCTTTTTGTGGGTACAACGGAAATAAATAACAAACATGAGGATTGAAGTAAGGAAGAGATGAGGATTGATGAATGAGAGACACAAAGAATGAGAACCATCAGAGGAAGTGAATTATTGGTTCTGCTTTGAAACTTTGAGGTTGATAAAAGTAACTTATCCCATTTGAGGAGAAAGAGAACATGAATGACATTAAGCTTCAAATGCAAGTTAGAATTGTCCTTTAATCAAAAATTCACCAGATGTTTATCTTTTAGGCTTTTTAACCTAACTTTAACTTAGAAACATGAATGCTCACTAGTTCGTGAAGCCGTTTTTATCACATCATTGGGTTTCTATTAGCTATAAGATTCTATATATTTCGGGCATTAATAATCTTAATCTTTATCATTGATTAGCTAAGAAGCCTGCCAGGTGAAAAACACCTGTGGAAAGAGAAACAAAATATATAAGTTCATGAATGTTCTTATTGACTGAAACAAGTTAGGCTGTGTTTGGATCATGGATTTGGGTAGAGATATGGAAAAGGAATTCCAAATCCCCTACCCAAATCTATGATCCAAACACAACCTTAGCGTAACCGTAGTGTCACAGTAGCTGTAGTAAAATTACAAGTTTTCTTTTTATCTAGTTTCTCTACAGCCAAACAGATTTTAAAGTTAAAAATTAATCAAAATAAGTAATTGAATATAGGAAGCACTTGGGCTTTTGCACAACATTTCTCTAAACTCAAATAATTTTTCAGATGTGAACAAAATCTTTGTACAATTCACAAGTGAATAAGAGCCAATATTTGTTTATCTAATAATCTCTTTGAACAAACACAGAGCATTGCCACAAACGTATGATAGAAAACATCAATTGCTCAAAAATAAAAAAACAAATAAACAAAAAATATCATCTCAAACTAGAAAGAAAGAAATTAACAAACAGAGTTCTCAACAAACACACACTCACATATTGAACTGAAAACAACAAACATAATAAATGCATGTTTACTTTCCAAAAACACTAACAGAGACAACTAATTTCCATAACAATTGTTCATTACTGTAACTGCTGCAAACAGTTCATGATCATCAAATATGAAAACCCAACAATAAATGCCGACATACACATATAAACCAACTTCAATAATTGGGATTTTCTGATCTGTTTGCTTTTGTTCGATCAACGAGAAAACGAAGTAGAGTAGTTATACCGAATCAACACCTCTAATTCAACCAAACCTTATATCGTTTATGAACAACAAAAGTACAGAGAAATGGGATGCATGGTTGGTAGTAGATATACATATATATACATATATACACAGAGATACATATATAAATTCATATATATATATATACTTAGAGAGATTCTTACGAGGAGATGTCTAGGGTTTAGCGCGCAGAGAGGAAAAATGTGAGGAGAAAAGCAAGAAAATTGAGGAGGGGGCTGCTTTTGCTGCTGCGGTGGTGGTGGCGGTGGTGGTGGTGGGTACACTTTGTAATAGAATGCAGTTATTATGATGCAGAGCTGGTACTACTACTACTACACCCTACTACTCCTACTACGTAGTGGAACCAAAAAAAAAAAAAATTATTATTAAAAGTTCTATACAAAGTTCCATATAATACATGGTAATGGTACTGGGGATAGACTATATAATTGGTATATCTATCTTCTATAGAGTTTAATATAATTTTATATTTTTTAAGTTATAATTAGAAAAAATTATAATCAAAATTTTAAAATAATGTTTCTAATTAAAGAAAAAATTAATTAAAAGTATATATAATATGAGGTGTATATAATAGAATTTTTCATGGTATTGTCTCACGTCCATAAATATTGTATAAAATTTTTGAACAAATTAAAAAAAAAAATTTTTAACAAAATAAACCTTAATTTTTTTTCATTTTATCAATTTAAATGTTAGAGTTTAAATTTATTTTCAATATACCCTTTGTCTATTTTTATTAAATAAAATTAATAAAATATATATATTTTAGTCATTAAACTCATGAAAATAGATATTTGAGACATTTTATGTATATTTATATTGAGTTTAATAATTAAAATATTATTTTTCTATCGATTTTACTTAACAAAAAGAGGTGAATGGTTTATATTGAAAAAAAAATAAAAAAATTAAGATTTAAATTGATAAAATTAAAAATTCAAGATTTGTTTTGTTACAAATTTTGAGTCTCTCTCTTTTCTTTCTTTTCTTTTTTCTTTCTCCTTTTTTTTTTTTTTTTGTAATTTGCCCTAAAATTTTTGATAATTTTTGTAAAGTCGTAACATTGAACAAAATATCTTATACCTCTTAGTTTTTTGAAAAATTATTTGGTGATTTTGTAATATGTTTATAGTGTGGTAACTTGAATTATTAATTAAAATATTTTTTGACATTATTAAATATTGTTAATTAATTTAATAATTTATTAATAAAATAAATTATTTATTATAAAATTAAAAATTTAAAGAGATAATATATAATTTTAAAAATTACATAAAATAATTAATATTTTAAACAAAATTTAGCAATATATTTATAATTTACTCAAAATTAAACACCACAAAATTCGACTTGATGGACCCAATTTGAAAATTTTTGGGTACAAATAGGGTACCATGTTGGCACCCATAGTCCATCACAACTTAATAACACATCCCTTAATTAAATGGTGTTAGAGACTTGCCATATCAGAAAATCACTGATCAAAACTAACAGTGTTTACATTCCCTCTCTGAAGTTTGCAGTATTTTTCTTTCTCCTCGCATGGGTCTTCCAACTTTCTTCTCTCTCATATTTTCAAGACCCACACATCCCAACCCCACCCCCACCACTTTCTCACACGATTTGCTGACCTATTTTGGTGAGAGAATTTGCCATCATTCTTTGTCCTTCATTGTTCTTTTCTTCCCGACTTTCATCTCCTCTTTCTTACTAAAGGTGAGACTGGTGAATCAATTTCAACTTGGTAAATTTTTTATTAGGATTAAAGTTAAGACCTCCTAACTTTTTTCTCTTTTTTTCTTCTAACCAAATCTATTGATTTTTTTATTTTATTTTTTCAATTCTAGGTTAAAATTATCATCACAAGTCTCATGGCACCTGAAAAGAAGTTGAAGAAAGAGGTACTTTTATATATAGGAAAAAGATTGGTAGCTTGAATCTGTGGCTCGAAAAATGGCTCGAATTCGAATTCGAAGACAGAGACAGAGACAGAGAGACAAGGAGAAAAGAGGAAGAGGGAAGAGGGAGAGAAGAGAGGAAGAAGAGAAGAGAAGAGAAAGAGGAGGAGAGAGGGAGAAAGAGAGAGGAGGAGAGGAGATCGTCGCAGCACCACCGCCGTCGCCTCGCCGCCGCCGATTGTCGCAGCACCAGCGATCGTCGCAGCACCACCGCTGTCGCCTCCGGTCCCGCCTCCGCCTCCTCCTCCCCCTGTGATTATGCCCCCTCCAGTCCTCCTCCTCCCTTCTCTTCTCCTTCTCTTCTTCTCCACCCTTCTTCTTCTTCTTCTTCTTCTTCATTCTGCAACAAAAATACAAGAAAAAGAAAAAAAAAAAAAAAAAAACAAAGACACCAAAACGACGTCGTTTTGGTGTCGAGCCAAATTCGGGCCACCGAATTTCGAGCTACGTAGCGGGGTCATTATATATATTATACATATAAATCAACTTTCTGTTTTAAATATTGAAGACAGAGAGAATATATGTAATATATATAAATATAATCAGTTTATTGCTTTAAATAAATATATATACGTATTTTATATATATATATTTGATATAAATTGAATGTGCTTATCACAATTTTTTAAATATAAAATATGAGTTCTTAGTAGTAGGGATGAGTAGCGGATATACCGATTTGCCAAAACTGACCAAACCGAACCGATCCGCCGCATTTTGGACGGATACGTGATGACGAGCGGACAGTTGTGGATTGATTTTCTCCAATCCGCCAATCTGGCGGACGGATGGCAGATTTGAATTCCTTTGGCCACAACCGAACCACCAAACCACTAGCACCCCTAGTAATTTATAAGATTTTGTGTTTTCAATTTGTTTAAATATTCTGTTTGTGTTTTCAATTAAAAAAGAGTTTAAATATTCTGTTGAAAAAAAGTTTTCCAATTGAATATCTTTTTTGAATTGAAAAAAATAAACGTATTATTTATCTATAATTTTTGGTTTTTAACTATATCTCTAAAAATAATAAATAGAAAATATGATATATGCTGGTTGATTTTTGTTTTCAAAAACAGATATAGATGTAACAATATAGAGACATACAATCTCTACTACTGCTTCGTTCATAATTTTAGTGGTTTGAATTGTTTTTATATTTTAAGAACCATAGATTGTAATACTTTATGTGGATGAGGCATGCTGTGATTGTAGTATGTGGATGAGGCATGCAGTGATTGTGATATTCTAAAGTTTCAAACTTTCTTGCTTTGGATGAGGCATGTAGTGACTGTAATATTTTTTTAAGTCATTGACTGTAATACCATTTTTTTTTTTTTAGGAAGTGTACACGTTGAATTATGTTGAAAATTTATAAAATTTTAAACTGTCAAACCGATTCGCATCCATCCGCCAAACCGCCAATCCGTTCAATCCACATCCGCCGGATTGGCGGACGGATGCGGATTGATTTTCTCCTATTCGCCAATTTGGCGGACGGATGGCGGATTGGAGGTTCCGTGGCCGCAACCGACCCGCGCTCACCCTACTTAGTAGAGATTTGCATGATAAATTTGATATAAATTGAATATGCCTATCGCAATTTTTTAAATTTGTATATAAACTTGATATATATATATATACATACTAGTGCTATGCACGATATTTTATAAATTAAAAAAATATATTTATAAATATGTTAAAGTAACTTAATATTTTATTTTGTGGTACATATGAAATTTATAACACTACTATAAAATTATAAATAGATCACACTTTTTATGTGTAATGTATGTTATTTAATCACACACTTTAAGTTTTGTCAAAATGTAATCTTTGGGAGTGTGATTAAAAAGGGTCATTTTTAATCACACATTTTAAGTGTCATTAAAAGATGATTCCATCACACATTTTGTGTGTGATAATAAATATTTAGATAACATCTTTTAAATGTGATTAATAACATTAAGATCACATCTTTTAAGTGTGATTAATAACTAATAAAATCTGTGATAATAAACATTCATATCACAGATTTTAAGTGTGATTAATAATGAGATAAGATCACACATTATATGCATTTCTCATCACAGTTAATGCGTGTGATAAAAAAAAGGGGTTCGACGTATTTGAAGAATAATCAATATTATTTTTGTACGTGCACTTGAAGAATGTAATGCACAATATATACTATCATTTGAATTACAACCATATATTGAATGTAATAACGTTATATATTTCATAAATGAAAGTTAAATGTTTAAAACTATATACAAAGGAATTAATAAAAAGTTTTTAACTGTGAGTACATATATTAAAAAATGAAAAAACTTGAAGCACAAAGTTCTTGAATTCTTTGACCATATTTTGCATTTTTCCAAGCAATTTTTGACCTAAAAAATGAAAACACAAATTAATTCAGAGAGCGCTAGAAGCATATGAATAAACTTGCTGTTTGTAGAGATTGTTCTAGTAGAAAAGATAAAGTCAGACATTTTCTTATCACACTGACTCTTCATCTCCTACATCAACACAAAAGGAAGAAACACTTTGATCGTTACTAGTATAAAATGTTTGGATTACCATATAGATATGATATATATATATATATAGAATTAACAAATCCAAAATAAAAATTTTTAATGCATGACCAGATATTTTAAAGTCATAAAACCAAAATAAGAGCCAATTATGGCTTAAATATAGTGAGTGGGGGAAAAAAAAAACACTTTTCAAGGCTTTTGTCCTCAACTAGTAATAAAGTAAGCTCACTTGTCCTGGGAGAGGAACACAAATAACCCCATGGTTCCTTGCAATTTTGCATTTCACAAAGTTGGTCAATCTAGTATAAAGTTCAAACATCATGTCATAATTTGTTATTTGATTTGCAACTGATGTTTATGCATTTTAATTAGGTTTGGAGTTCTTATTTGTGAGATATTATGCTCTCATAATTTGTGTAGGTGGTGTTTGGGAACTTAGTTCCCAAATTTTTTTCTCATTTTTTCCACTAAAAGACAAAAGTTTTGCAAAATAAAAAAAAACAAATCCAAACAAAACATCACATCCAACCCCATAATCATTTTACTTTTTCTCTCACAAACATCACATCCAACCACAAAAAAACCCAACTATCTTCCCAAACACTAAAATTTTTTTATTCAATAATATCCTACAACTAAAAAAACCTACATAAAAACTCACTTCCCAAACACCCACTATATGTGAATTTGTGAGGTGGTGTTCCTTGTTGCCTTGAAAATAGATGTTGTCTAGTTGTGGGAAATGTGTATAGATACTGTTTCACAAGAAATAAGTTTTGCATCCACTAATGGCAAAAAAATAGAATGAGCACTGCTATGAAAATCTGTCTACATGAGAAGTTTCAATTACAACACTTATAACCTAGATGCTTATGGCAATGTCAATGAAGATTTCAACAAGGAAATTACAAAAATCAAACAAGCCATCTAAATACAAAGGAAAGAAACATAATTAGAACAACCTTTAGGATTTGCTAAGTTTAGACCAACTAACTAGTTTTCTTGACATGACCATAATGCTGTTTGGAAGCTTGGAAAAAAGAAGATAGAGAATATAAGAAATTCCGAGTATCACATCAAGTAGGTTGCTAATCTTTGGACTGGAAAATTTCTATCAAATTCAGGCAACAAATGCGTCAAGATTTCACCATGTCAAATGATTCAAGATTTTGGTTGGCAAAGTTCAGTTCAATATAACAATATTATGAGGATGAAAGGATTATTAAGTTGCATCTAGAGAAACAAACCCTTGGCAGCCTCATAACCCAAACTAAGATCATCTTACTCCAAAAATGAAATGTAATTGGCCATCAAAAATGAAAAAGACAAACTTGCCTGGAACAGTTCCCTTTTCCACAGCTGCTCTTGTTGCGTTTAAAGCATCTGTAACCCGATCTTTCCATTCTCCAACTTCTGCCTTGCTAGCCTTTCTAACCTGAAAGAATAAGACTTGCAATGAAGTCATTAAAATACATGCAACAGTAGAAATTCAGTAAATATTTACCTTGAAAACAGTAACACCGCCAGATAGCTGCTTTCTCTTTGTCAAAAATAGCAGTACTCTTCTTAATGGCGGCCCTTAGCTATTCAAATATATAAATAGTATCTCGTTAACATTTTTCTATGCAAATCAGTGGCTTTTAGACCCTACATGATAACATGGGAATCTATGTCTCTTCAATTAAGTACTTGAGAACATTTCTTTAGTAAAACCATAACTTTAATTAAAATCAAATCCAAGAAAAAAAATTATTATCAATATTTAGTGCTCAAATTAATGGTTAGGAAATAGATTTCTCCCATGAAATGGAAGTTTTAAACTATAAACATCATGTGTTGACCATGGGTATTAGTGAGGATAAGGCCCATCTTCCCCTATTAACTTCAAGCACTTCCTACTACGACCATTCAAATTTCCACAAAAAGATATGTTGCAGCACATCAAGCATGGAATTACACTACTATGAATTTAGCACAAAAAATGAATGCTAAATACTACCTGCACAGGACAAAACAGAACATAAATCTTTAAAAGGAAACAAGTGCATACCTCTAACCACATGGATGTTTTCACCACTTTTTGGGTTCCATATTCTCAAAGTTGCATCATCAAAACCAGTACAAATTGTTTTACCTAAAGTTACCAGGAAGTAAAACACACAGGCATAGATAAAATTTAGTTTCTGAATGAAAATCCTTAAATATACAATTTCTATTTTGTTGTGACCAAAAATAGGATAGTGCCGTCAAGCGTAAAATCACCACAAGTCACACTACTAGCATGACTGAAAACAGATTAAGATAGGCACTTTTGTCAGCATTCCACATCCTCCGAACTAGCCAAGACCAAATGTCCTTTTGGATGCCACCTGACCCACTGTGTAGGCAGATAGTTCATACTCAATCTTCATACATTAACTATGTGACAAAAAACACTAAGAGTAGTCATAAAATCTCACCTCAATGCCCCATTAGGACCATCAAACGTACACTTGAGACTCCCAGAATTTATGTCCCAGATTTTAACAAGTCCATCAAAACTTCCAGATGCAAGCAACTGTCCATCAATAATAAAGGCTAAACTAGACACAGATTGTAGAGACCCTAATTTTTGTAATCTCCTTGGAACCATATTATTAGTAATTATTTCAGTTAAACCTTTGAATTTTCGCTTTCTCACAAAATAGAATTCTACATTCATTAATTATATACTGATAATAAATATTTTTGGTTACAAAATTTCATTTGGCATCCTTACACTTATTTTGTGTATATATATATATTTAATTTTGTACCAGTTATTTATTATATTATTTAATATATGCTATAAATCCCTTAAGTGTGTCTGATTTGATTCTTTGGGGAAGGGGTGGCAAATCCATGCTCCATCAGTACCTTGTAACTCCCATGCTCCTTTATTCCCTTGTAACTTGTGGGAATCTCACCAGAACACCACACTTGTTTTGCAAAGAGGGGACAAACATGCAACCCTAGTTCCAATTCTTCAGTCTATACTATGTATATATATTTTCACCTCTTTTAGCCCCTCATTCTCGTTTGTGAGCTGCAGAAGCAAGAGGAGTAGAGTGTTTGAGACTTAAAAAAAAAAAAGAAAGAGAGAGAGAGAGAGAGAGAGAGAGAGAGAGAGTAAGGAAGTAGAACTTGAAAGCTAGCCTCAAGGTAAATTAGACAACCCCTCTTCTCTTCTCTAATCCTGCTTACTCTTCTTAATCTACCTCCTAGCATGTCCCGTGTATGTATGAAATGTTGGTATGCTTGGAAATGGGGTGTAAATTTAGGTGTTAGTATGAATAAGTGATGCTACCTTGTATTTTCTGCTGATTTCATGACTGCTGCAACTTTATCACTCTTGGAAAAATATCAAACTTACTTCTTGTTCAAAACTGAATGTAGGGGATGATCTTTGAGGTGTTTAGAGCATGTGACATTTTTGGTAGCCCCTAATTAGACGTTTTTATAGTCTAAACAATTTTCTTAAACAATCTAGCCCTGTGTTTCTAGAAAACAGTCCACTTCGTGTATTTAAAAAAAATATATATATATATATCTAGAAAAATCATCTTAGGTTGGTTCTTATGTCAAAACTTAGCATTTTTAGTCCTCTTTCTAACAAAATTTATTTGAGTAGAAGTTATTGGGTAGATTGAGAGAAATGCTCATTTTCCTAAAAGTGTGTTAAATCTGGACAAAATATGGTGTCTATAGATAAAAATTCTGGTTAGATTATGCAAATTCTGAAATTGGGAATGAAAGTAAACTTATTATTCTATGTTTCTGTTTATTTTCAGAACCTAAAAAGGTCAAAAGTATTTTTACCGACCCAATCCTTTGGCTCCTATACTAATCTAAAAATATGTTACTTTTTTGTGTCAAGTGTTCCTGAGTGCTCAAAAGCATGCCAAATGTGGTTTACTTGCCTTACCATGCTTGTATGTATTCATGTGTTATATTTCATCCCATATACTTGCCTCACATTCATGTATATTATTTGATTCGAATCTAGCTATATCAACCAGGACAATTACCTTCATATCACAAGAAACCATATCATTGGAATGGTGAGAACGCATTGGACCACCTTAAGAAACTCAAATTAGAAGTAGATGAATTACTCTAATCAATATTACAAGAATCGTACAGCATACAGTACGAATCATACAACATACATAACAGATCAAGCCTCTGCGTAGAAAAAAATCCCTAAATCTAGAACAAAAATCAAAACACATTTACTCATTTCACAGAAATCAAGATTCTACAGCATCAAAAACAAAATAAAAACCCTAGAGCTAGAGTGAAATGGGGAAATAGAGAGAGAGAGAGAGAGAGAGAGACCCGGATGGGAGGCGAGACGGTGTACCGATCGTGGCGATAAGACGGTGAGTGTAGCACTTGTGTCTTTTAAGGCTTTTGGTAAATGCCTTCATTCTATTTTGGGAACCTTTGGTGTGTTTGTTGGAAGTCCCACATCGGTTACAAGATATATTTTTAGGTGGACAAACTTCTATATGTTGTTGGAAGTCCCACATCGGTTAGAAGACACATTTTAAGGTGGACAAACTCCTATATATAGGTGCAAGTGCATAGGGTTAGCTTATCAACTTCTATGGTCTCTTTCTTGGTTTAATAAGCCATTACGAACCAAGCTTGAGTTATAAATTTTAGTTGTGCCGAGCTGGATTTTGGCCATAATTCCATTGGGATTTCGGCCATAGTTCCTTCGCCAAAGTTGTATTATTTCTCGAGGGCTTTGTGTGGTGTGGTGGGATCGAGTTTCAACTCTTTTCATCTTCTCCGTTGAGCTTCGAATTTGAGGTAGGGATAACCTACTCCTCTTTATGAGCTTTGTCTTTAAATTTTAGCATTTTGATATGTTGGGGGTTGTTGTGCAATTTTGGAAAGTTTAGGGCTTTTGTGCAATTTTACAAAAGTTGGGGTTTTATTTATAATAACCCTATATGCATGTTTAGCATAGAGAAATGTTAGAATTGGGAATGTATGGGATTAAAGGGTGTAGTTGAATTATTTATCGCTCACCTAATTGAAATGTTGATATATTATCCATTTTGTGCATTTATTTTCTGTTTAGAAATAACTGCTTTGGGCTATCGGTGGAGGATAGTCTTGATTGTTGTAGACAATGCATGATGATTAGGCAAATTAAAACTAATCACTGAATGTGTCATTGAGTATGACGTTGAAAGAATACATTAACTTTATGTATTGATGATGATGTGTATAATAATTGTTTATATGCATTGTGTTGTGTTGGAGAGATAGGGGATGTACTCCACGGTTTAGGGGAAGATAGGGATGGACCTCTAAACCGGGTGTTGTGTGGGAGGAGATAGGGGATGGACTCCGTAGATACAGCTTGTATGCTTATCTTTGGAAGTGTGATATAGTTTTATGCTTATCTGTTGATGTGTTGATATAGCTAGTATGCTTATCTATTGTGAAATGAGGAAATGTTTAATATGAGTTTATTTGGTCAGGTTCTGAACCATGGTTATGAATTGAGAATTGAAAAGGAATGAAAAATGAAACTGTAATGTGTTATGAAAGAATGTAAAAGTGTTAACCATCTATCAAACTGTTAATCTTTTAGTCATTGTTCATAGCTGGTTTAGTGTATTTCTACTGGGCTATTAGCTCACCCTATACGGGAATATCATTTTCAGGTACAGGTAGCATGCCACCTCCAAGGATAGCTTGGGAGGCTAGAGGCAATGGACCTTTATGTTTTGTTTCTTTGATGTGTTACATGTGATTTCAAGCCAAGGGCTTTATATGTATTGAGTTAGTACTCTACTCTGTGTAACCAAGTGTTGACTTGGAAAGTTGTAAGCCCGTAGGGCATTTATTTGTTGTTAACATGTAATACTTTTCGTAATGAACTACTCTGATGAATAGAAGGATGTTGATCTTTTATATCAATGCATGTCAATAATGTGGGTTTAATGTATTATTTTGAGGGCGTGACAACTTGGTATCAGAGCGTACCGGGTTCGAATACTTTGGGTACGTGGGAAGTGATTAGGATCACAATGGGTTTGTCTCGCTTGATAGAGACTTCTGTGTAGTGTCATATGCTATGTGTTTAATTATAACATGCTTATGTGATTATGTGGGTATGGGATTTAATTTCTAGGATGTTGATTGGATCCTTGGGTTTCTGTGAGTCTTGTTAGAAAAGCACTTGATCAATGCTGTTTCTAACCGGAACTCTAGTAACGCCTCGGGACTATCATTATCCGGAAAGGAAATTCGTAAGTGCTTATGTGTTTATATGCTTACATGGAGTGAATTAAAGTTGTCCATGCATTAGGACGTGAGTGTTTAGTTTCGACACGTTTATGAATATGCTAATGTTCTTCGTTTCCTTTATTAGGATGTCAGGATGGGGACGAGGACGTGGTAGGCGTGGTAGACCTGGGAGGCAGGAGGTGCCTATACCGGATGAGATTCCGGCAGTACAGGAGGGAGTTGGCCAGGCCAATGTGGCCGAACCAGCGGGTCAGCAGGCTATGGGCGCTTTAGCTCGAGAAATGGCAGGGGCTTTGAGGGAGTCTATGAATTTGTTGAGGGCGGAGAATCAAGCCCGAGAGAACACCGTGGAGTCAAGGTCTAGTTTTCTTACTCGGGAATTTTTGCGGGCCAAACCAGACGAATTCCATGGTGGCCCCGAGCCCAAGAAAGCAGATGAGTGGCTCGAGCAAACAGTGAAGACATTCGAGATGCTTCACATCGAGGATAGTGAACTAAGAGTGACCCTAGCTAGTTACTACCTAAAAGGGGATGCGGGTCAGTGGTGGAAGTATGCCAAAAGTAGAGTGGAGCCAACGTGGGAAGCCTTTGTAGTTGCTTTCCAAGATAAGTATTTACTCCCGCTGCTAGGGAGAGATTGAGGCAAGAGTTCAAAGACCTCAAACAGCTCGACATGACGGTGGCCGAGTTCGAGGCAGTTTTCTCTAGTTTATCTAGATTTGCACCGGAGTTGGTGGCAACGGAAGAGCGCCGTTGCATTGAATTTGAGAACAGATTGAAAAATAAAATTTTCTTTAAAATTGTTGGGAACATGATTCGAAACTATGACCGCCTTGTAGAGTCGGCGGCATACGTAGAGGTGTCTGTGCAAGCTGAGGAGGAGAGGCTTCGGAGTTCGAGGTCTAGGGGCCAAGAATCTCAAGGAGACTATAGACAGAATAAGAAGAGCAGGGGTAACTTTTCATCCCAATCCCAACCACATCAGTCTCGATCGACTTTTCCGGTACCAAGTGCAGGCTCCGGGAGAGGTAGTCAGGGAGGCTTGACTTGTTTTGCATGTGGCCAGCTGGGTCACAAGGCTTCGGTTTGCCCACAGAAGGGCGGAGGACAGAGCAGCGTCATCTTCGGTTCGATCTCAGAGCCAGAGTCAGGGTAGAGACCAGCCGTCTGTTTCAGTGTGGTCAGGCAGGGCACATGAAGAGGTTTTGCCCGCAGTTGAGTGGCACATCTGGTGCATCTGGTTTGAGGCAGACTCAGAGTCATCAGCCAGCTCAGTCAGTTCAGGCCTCGAGGGCCAATCAGGGGGCTTCATCGTCCCAGTCTGTGCAGCAGTCTTATGCTCCTAGAGGTGAGCAAGTGGATCAGGGGACTGCAGGGCGCGTGTATGCTGTTACCGCGCAGGATCTAGTACCGGCTCCGTCAGTTGTGAGAGGTACCTTTCTGTTTTGCAATTCGGTTGCTAGTGTGTTGATTGATACGGGTGCATCTCATTCTTTTGTATCTGCTGCATTTGCATCTGTGTTAGAGTTGGAGTTAGCACTATTGGCATCTCCTATTTGTGTTGTGTCACCTATCGGGGGTGAGTTGATTTTGAAACACGGATGTAGAGGTTGTGATATAGAGGTCGCCGATCATAGGCTTCCGTTTCCTTTTGTGGTTATGCCCATGAAGGGCTTTGATGTTATTTTAGGTATGGACTGGTTATCGTCATACCGGGCAGTTATTGATTGCTACCGCCAGAGAGGTCACTTGTTGTACCGTGAGCGGGGAGTGTTTCCATTTCTTGGGGGACCGGGTTGGTAGTGTTTTGCCACCGGGGTATGATCCGCGAGGGCGGAGTGAGCTTAGTGGTCTACTTGCTAGCTTTGAGAGTGGCGAGTGTGATGAGACCCAGATTGTATTGCCGAGGGTAGTTTGTGAGTATCGGATGTCTTTCCCGAGGACTCGTTGATTTGCCACCTCACGAGAGATTGAGTTCTCTATTGATCTAGTGCCCGGCACGGCGCCGATTTCTATGGCACCTTACCGTTTTGCTCCAGCAGAGTTGGTTGAGTTGAAAGTTCAGCTCCAGGAATTGTTAGATAAGGGCTTCATTCGCCCTAGTGTTTCGCCATGGGGAGCACCGGCCCTCTTTGCTAAAAAGAAAGATGGTGCCTTGAGATTGTGTATCGACTACCGGAAGTTGAATCGGGCTACGGTTAAGAATAAGTATCCTATGCCCCGTATAGATGATTTGTTTGATCAGTTGAAGGGTTCCCGTTGTTTCTCTAAGATAGACTTGAGATCGGGTTACCACCAGTTGAGGGTCAGGGAGGAGGATATTCCGAAGACGGCATTCCGTACGCGGTATGGCCATTATGAGTTTCTGGTGATGCCATTTGGACTTACCAATGCACCGGCAGTCTTTATGGACTTGATGAACCGGATCTTCCGGGAATTCTTAGACCGTTTTGTGGTCGTTTTCGTGGACGACATTCTGATCTATTCACCTTCAGAGGAGGAGCACGAGGAACACTTGAGAGTGGTGCTTAAGTTACTTAGAGCCCATAGGCTGTATGCCAAGTTTGGGAAGTGTGAGTTCTGGCTTGGGGAAGTCAAGTTCTTAGGCCATGTGGTATCCGGGAAAGGGGTGTCTGTTGATACATCCAAGACTGAGGCAGTGCAGGATTGGGCACAGCCTAAGAGTGTGTTTGAGATCCAGTTTTCTGGGATTAGCTGGGTATTACCGCCGGTTTGTGAAGGATTTCTCCAGATTAGCTTCACCGTTGACTAGACTGACTCGGAAGGGAGTCCAATTTGTATGGAGTGAGACTTGTGAAAAGTCGTTCCAAGAGTTGAAGGTTAGATTGACCACCGCTCCGATTTTGATTATTCCGGAGAGAGGGTTGAGTTATGCGGTTTATTGTGATGCCTCACGAGAGGGTTTGGGTTGTGTGTTGATGCAGGAAGGGAAAGTGGTAGCTTATGGCTCACGTCAGTTGAAAATACACGAGAAGAATTACCTACACATGACCTAGAGTTAGCAGCTGTGATCTTTGCCTTGAAAATCTGGAGGCACTACCTTTATGGTGAGAGATTCGAGGTGTTCTCGGATCATAAGAGTCTGAAATATCTGTTTACACAGAAAGACTTGAACTTGAGGCAGAGGAGGTGGATGGAGTTTATTGAGGACTATGACTTCGAGTTGCATTATCATCCGGGAAAGGCCAATGTTGTGGCCGATGCCCTTAGCAGAAAATCCATTAGTGATGTAGCTTGTGTAGCCATCCGGGAGTGGGAGATGTTGGGGGCACTTGGCGAGTTTGATTTGCATCTGGGCGAATCTGTTGAGGCTGCGGCCTTGTTTTCTGTTGTTGCGCAGCCTACACTTGTGACTCGAGTGTTGGAGGCACAGAGAGGTGACCTTGAGGTAGAATCCCTCCGAGAGAAGATCTCCAGTGGGAAAGTTGAGAAGGGTTTGACGGTGTATCCCGACCTGAGTGTGAGATACCGAGACCGTCTGTTTGTGCCGGAGTCTTGCCGAGAGGAGGTACTCCGAGAGTTTCACCATTCGCGCCTTGCGGTGCATCCGGGAGGCACCAAGATGTATCGGGATTTGGGTCGCCAGTTTTGGTGGCGGGGTATGAAGAGAGATGTGGCAGTTTTCGTGTCTAAGTGTCTTACTTGTCAGCAAGTGAAGGCCGAGCATCAGAGGCCAGCGGGTTTGTTGCAACCCTTGCCTATTGCCGAGTGGAAGTGGGAGCATGTCACTATGGACTTCGTTGTAGGTCTTCCGAGGACTCAGCGGGGTAGTGATGCTATTTGGGTGGTTGTAGACCGGTTGACTAAGTCGGCGCACTTCATTCCTATGCGCGTGAGAGATTCGGTAGATCATCTTGCCGACTTGTATATTCGGGACATAGTGAGGTTGCACGGAGTCCCAGTGACGATCGTCTCAGATAGAGATCCTCGTTTTACTGCTAGGTTGTGGCAGAGTTTGCAGAGTGCCTTGGGCACTAAGTTGACCTTTAGTACAGCTTACCATCCTCAGACTGACGGGCAGTCCGAGCGTACTATTCAGATCCTTGAGGATATGCTTCGGGGTTGTGTCCTTGACTTTAGTGGGACGTGGGAGAGGCACTTGCCATTGGTGGAGTTTGCCTACAACAACAGTTTCCAGTCTAGCATCGGTATGGCACCGTTTGAGGCCTTGTATGGCCGACCGTGTAGGTCTCCAGTTTGTTGGGCTGAGGTGGGTGATGCACCTTTGTTGGGTCCAGAGTTGGTGAGGGAAACAACGGAGAAGATTGAGCTTATCCGTAGGAGGCTTGTTACAGCCCAGAGTCGTCAGAAGTCATATGCTGACCGTAGGAGGACCGTTGGTGTTTGAGATGGGTGATCATGTCTTTCTGAAAATATCACCTAGGCGGGTTTGATGAGGTTTGGGAAGAGTGGGAAGTTGTCCCCGGTTTATTGGCCCTTTTGAGATCCTTGAGAGGATTGGTGAGGTTGCCTATCGTTTGGCTTTACCACCGCAGTTGTCCGGAGTTCATGACGTGTTTCATGTGAGTATGCTTCGGAAGTATGAGCCGGATCCATCACATGTATTGGATTGGACCGACTTAGAGGTAGATGAGGATGCCTCGTATGAGGAGAGACCGGTTCGGGTCTTGGATAGGCGGGATCAAGTCCTGCGTGGCAAGACCATTCCTTTGGTAAAGGTTTTGTGGAAACATCACGGAGTGGAGGAGGCCACTTGGGAACGTGAGTTGGAGGTCCGAGAGAAATATCCGGACCTATTTGTGGATGTTTGAACATATGTTATATATGTATTGTTGTATTGTTGAACTTTAAGATCATTAAGTATGTCTTAAGTTGTAAAACATTGTAAATGTTTTGGTTTATGGAAATATTGTAGAACTGCCTTGATATAGGAGTTGATTGTAATATTGCATATGTTGGCCATATTATAGAACTGGAGATGTATCATGAAAATTGTTTATGATATGAAATTGTGAACCATGTATGTTGAAAATGGTTGAGAAGGAAAGGAAATGCATGATGAAATGTATTTGTTATACTCTTGACAAGAGATGGAATGACCGGTAATGGGTCGAGTTATTAAATGTTGAAATTTAACATTGTTTAAAAACGGAGAAAAACTTATTTTTCAAAAACTTGTCTTAATTTCGGGGACGAAATTTCCTAAGGTGGGGAGGTTGTAGCACTTGTGCTTTTAAGGCTTTTGGTAAATGACTTCATTCTATTTTGGGAACCTTTGGTGTGTTTGTTGGAAGTCCCACATCGGTTACAAGATACATTTTTAGGTGGACAAACTTCTATATGTTTTGGAAGTCCCACATCGGTTAGAAGACACATTTTAAGGTGGACAAACTCCTATATATAGGGTGCAAGTGCATAGGGTTAGCTTATCAACTTTATGGTTCTTTCTTGGTTTAATAAGCCATTACGAACCAAGCTTGAGTTATAAATTTTAGTTGTGCCGAGCTGGATTTTGGCCATAATTCCATTGGGATTTCGGCCATAGTTCCTTCGCCAAAGTTGTATTATTTCTCGAGGGCTTTGTGTGGTGTGGTGGAGATCGAGTTTCAACTCTTTTCATCTTCTCCGTTGAGCTTCGAATTTGAGGTAGGGATAACCTACTCCTCTTTATGAGCTTTGTCTTTAAATTTTAGGATTTTGATATATTGGGGGTTGTTGTGCAATTTAGGGAAAGTTTAGGGCTTTTGTGCAATTTTATAAAAGTTGGGGTTTTATTTATAATAACCCTATATGCATGTTTAGCATAGAGAAATGTTAGAATTGGGAATGTATGGGATTAAAGGGTGTAGTTGAATTTATTTATCGCTCACCTAATTGAAATGTTGATATATTATCCATGTTGTGCATTTATTTTCTGTTTAGAAATAACTGCTTTGGGCTATCGGTGGAGGATAGTCTTGATTGTTGTAAACAATGCATGATGATTAGGCAAATTAAAACTAATCACTGGAATGTGTCATTGAGTATGACGATTGAAAGAATACATTAACTTTATGTATTGATTGATGATGTGTATAATAATTGTTTATATGCATTGTGTTGTGTTGGAGGAGATAGGGGATGTACTCCACGGTTTAGGGGAAGATAGGGGATGGACCTCTAAACCGATGTTGTGTGGGAGGAGATAGGGGATGGACTCCGTAGATACAGCTTGTATGCTTATCTTTGGAAGTGTGATATAGTTTTTATCCTTATCTGTTGATGTGTGATATAGCTAGTATGCTTATCTATTGTGAAATGAGGAAATGTTTAATATGAGTTTATTTGGTCAGGTTCTGAACCATGGTTATGAATTGAGAATTGTAAAGGAATGAAAAATGAAACTGTAATGTGTTATGAAAGAATGTAAAAGTGTTAACCATCTATCAAACTGTTAATCTTTTAGTCATTGTTCATAGCTGGTTTAGTGTATTTCTACTGGGCTGTTAGCTCACCCTATACGGGAATATCATTTTCAGGTACAAGTAGCATGCCACCTCCAAGGACATAGCTTGGGAGGCTAGAGGCGAATGGACCTTTTGATGTTTTGTTTCCCTTATGATGTGTTACGTGTGGTTTCAAGCCAAGGGCTTTGTATGTATTTGAGTTAGTACTCTACTCTGTGTAACCAAGTGTTGACTTGGAAAGTTGTAAGCCCGTAGGGCATTTATTTGTTGTTAACATGTAATACTTTTCGTAATGAACTACTCTGATGAATAGAAGGATGTTGATCTTTTATATATCAATGCATGTCAATAATGTGGGTTTAATGTTATTATTTTGAGGGCGTGACAGTGAGACATAGGGAGGGACGGTGATCACTGTCGATGAGAGAGACGATGAACAATGGGCAATGGTCAGTTGATGGGAGGGAGAGTGATTAGGGATATGAGAAGGAGACCAAACGATGCTCTGTTTGTTGTTTGGTTTGTTCTTTGTGTATGTATCATACATACAGAGAATAAATCTAAAAAAGATATAATGATACTTAATTGAAAAGTAATATAAAAAATAAATATAATCCCATATTAACAAGAAAGTGTGATTAAAAAAAATATAAATAATTATAATTGAAAAGTGATATAAAAAATAAATATTATTACACTTAAGTATGATTAAAATATTAATCTAATTTTTTTTTATCACACTTTCAATAAAAATGAGATATTTTCATTTGTCAAAATATGATCTTTAACTGTTTTTGTAGTAGTGTAAGTTGATTTTTATGTTTATAACTTTTTAAATTATTAGTTTAAAAAATTTAAAAATATATATAAATCCATTTAGTGCAATTTTGATAATTTGTAATAAAAAAGAAGAAGAAGAAGTTAAATATAATTAAATAAGGTTACATTAATGATGATATACCTCTTCTTGTTATGAAAATATACAAATTTAAAAGTTATAATTAAGACAAATATACAATTTTATTATTAAATGTGAAGTGAAGTGATATTTAACAATAATTGATATGATGTTTCTGTTATTAATCCAATAATTTAAATTATATTTCTTTTGGTTTTAATTTCATAACTAAAAATACAATATGAATATAATACGCACACGAATTTCTAGTTTTTAAGAATAAGAAGGTTTTAGAAAAATTTTAACCTTTCATCATTTTCTTTTAATTTTTTTTATCCAATTTGATTTTAAATTTGAATAAAAAAATTGATTTGATATGAATTACTTTAACTTTTTTATTAATTTTTTATCAATTTTTAATAGAACTTTCATTCTTATCCCATTTTTTTTTTCTTTTCATCAATTTTGATAGAAAAAGCAATAATTTTCAACGCTTCATCTTTTTAAATTTTTATCAAATTATAATTCGATAAAAAAATATTAAGGGTTGAAGATTCTATTAATTGAAATTATAGTGAAATAACATCCTGAAATAGTAAAAATTTGAGTATGTGATTGGTTGAAATGTATAATTTGATTAATTCTCTTCTCATATTTGTATAAAAATTGACACTTATGACCACATCATTATAAGTCGGATTATGAAAAGTTTTTTGAGGTGTCAAATATTTTTCATTTGTAAATATCCTATCTATTAAAAAAAGAAAAAATAAAAGAAAAAGGAAAAAAATATGCAGTTGTTGGATATGTGTTTATCAATTTTGTTTTGTGGACATAAACAACTGATATTTCAATTTCAAAAATTAAAAAGTATAAAAAAAATAGATTGGGTTTTTTGAGAATAAATGAAGCCATCTAACTCCTCTATATACTATTTTAAGATGGACTATTTTAATCACATAAAAAATAGAAATTATATTTGAAAATTATCCTATATATTATGCTATTATATACAAATATAGAGGTAATAAATTAATTAATATATATATATATATCAAAAATTATACTAAGCTTTCATTTTCAATTAATTGAATTATGATTAACAAACTAACAAATAGTAGTAATGATATAATAGGATATAAAGAGGATAAAAATAAAAAACAATGATATTTAAAAGTTTTAAATTTACCTAATTATACAACAATCTAATGTTATAGTACAATCTGAATTCTCAATAAATTTTCACATTTTCTATAAAATAAAATGCCAATAAAAAAAAAAAAAAAAACGATACCCATTTTTTTACTTCAATTTTACAGTTTTCATTGAAAAAAACAAAATCTGATCAAAATTCTTGGCACATAATGGGCATAGATACTTCGATTGAAACCATCATCACCAATAATTTTTCTCCACCATGTAAATCTGTAAACAAACACATAAATCCTACTAAAACCGAAACCAAAACCAAACCCACAATAGAGAAAGAGAGTCACACAGAGAAAAAATAAAATTAAAAAACTAATAAATTTATGGAGTGATAGGATATTACCTCCCAACAACTTAGACCTCACCTCGCCTAATTCGTCAGCTCCTCCGCCAGTGCCTACAAAGTTTAGGAGTTGAGATGACTAATCAGATTATTTTTTAAATAAGACTTGAAAATTGATTAATTTGTCCTATTAAGTGATTTAAAATTTTGATATATACATCAAAAAATAGATAATTATATTACTATTGTCATATCTTCTTGAGATCTACATCCAAATTCTTATCGTCTTTATTTTTGTGTGGTTTCTATTTTATTTTTTTTTCAATTTATTTAAGATGGAGTTGTGGGTTTCTATTTTTTTTTTAAAATTTAATTTATCCATGGTTTCTATTTGTTTTTAATTATTATTATTTATAAGTTATGATGTGAGTTAGATATGTGATAGACATGTGAGTTTTATTAATTTAAAGTATGATGGTGTGAGATATATTAGATTTGTTTAGATAGACTTTAAATATTTTTAAAATTTAAAATTGGATATTGAGAGGCAAAAGAAGGATTTTCACTGAATAAATAAAAATCATATTTATTAATTTTATTTGTTTGTATATCTGATTTTTAATTTTTTTTGGTTATGTTACAATATAATATATAAGATATAGATAGATATCGACAATTCTCATGAAAAATATTTGTCACGACCCAAACCCACCCCTAAAAGTTTGATCCATGACCGGCCTGCACTTAGGCTTCAAAACAAAATTTCAAAATAATATTTATTCAAATACGGGGCCTTAAGCGGAAGCAGATACCGAAAATAATAACAAAACGTCCATTGAGCAGTGCTTAAATGCTAGGATCTTAAACATTACATCATATATACAAATGTCACATACGCAATTCATGTATATACAGTCCAAGTCATATTGGTATAGTTCACAATCCAAAATTTACATATGAACCTAATGCGCAACAAAAGCCATCATAGCCTGAACAAAACTAAGCTTGGTAAATTATACTACGCCTCTACACGGAGACACTTCTTGGGTGGCTTGACAGAGAGGCGGACCTCAATACATCTCTAGTGTGGATCCCCGATGGCTCACTTACATATATATAAAATAAAATAGTGAGCTAACGCCCAGTGAGTAATATTAAAGTAAAGAGGTTAATGAATGATGTCCTTAACATTAAGAAAACATATTTCACAATTCTGAAATGTATCTTAAATCATGTTAAAACAAACATTTATCGTATCAAAATCCATGCTTGTTCAATGGATTACATATTAGAACCCATCACAAAACATTTTGCGTGGTACGTGATACGCCCACTTATACAAAATGTTAGAATCACATTTCAAAATAGGACATCCATTCATGCATATCAAATAAGATTTTGTAAACATGAGTCATACAACGATGTAAAAACATTCATATTCATATCATATTTTTTGAATGACCTCGGGTCCACGTATAACAAAACGACTTCGAGCCCAATCATATATCAAACGACCTTAGGTCGAAACGTATCATATCGTATCATTGTATCTTGTCGTGGAGTAGATGGAACATCGACATGTATCCACCTCTCCTTGGGCCCAATTCATGTATGTATGGACCCAAGAGGTGTCTCGTACAAATTCTAGAGGTGACTCTCACTGTAGCACTTAGTTCCGTACAACACTTTGTTCCATACCAAAGTCAATAGGTCTTAAAGACTAAACAATTCATATCATGCCATAGCATAAGCGGAACGGATAAACGGAACGGCCTTGGGCCCACCATATCATATTACAAACAATTCACATTTCTTGTTTATAACTCATTTCACATTTCTTGGAAACTTGTGCATTTTGATAAAATGCAATAGTTAGAGAATCATGTCATACATAAATCAAAATAGATAATGAAAAACATATCTTCACTATACTATTATTTACAGTGATGGACTTCTGATAATAATTGGACGATGTCCTTGTCTTGACCTACAACCACAATTACATAACACAACATATGAATATAATCGATCCCTTTCTTTGCTCTTTAATCAATTAGTTATGTTGGTTCTAAACTCATTAGTCCTCAATAGGTCATAATCCATGTCTAGGAAAATGGGAGGAAACGAAAGGAAACTGGGTTAGAAGAAGAAATAGCATGAAACCGGTAGATAGAAAGTAAACAACCTTCATTAATTTGAGCATATCTATTTATATACTTAGAATTTGGATGTGAGACCACCACCATTGGAAACTAGACTTCCGGGGGCTTGAATTTAGGCTCAAGAATCACTTAAAATGGAGTCTTGATGAGAGAAATATACTTATTTGAAGTTGAGCTGAAATAGGGGGTTCCGCACGTGCGGGACCAAAACCGCACGTGTGGGAAAATCGGGGCACATGTGGGGGCACGTGCTTTTATTTTAGAATAAAAAATGTTGCTGGAAGAAGGCTTCCACACGTGCGAGAAGCCTCGCCGCACGTGTGGCTCCGGGCAAAAACTGCTATTCGAAAATCTCTGTTGGTTCTATCACTTGTTTTTCCATTTTCTAAGCTAGGTTTCAACTCTAATCACTCAAAAACATGTAAAACTACCCCACAACATGATAAACTAACATCACTCAAGTGTAATTTCATCTCAGATACATCAATCTTGCTTAAAGTTAGAAATCAAAGTCTCATCTTTTCCATATATTCAAGATTTCATAATATGTGTCCAAAATCATGTAAGTACATCTTACACATGGTTGATTCTCACACTAAATCTTGTTATTCCATGAATCATTCTTAAGATTGAACTCGAATCCAACAAATTTAAGGAAATCAAGGTTCAATTTCTTGAATTCAACCCATTTCATTCATAACCCAAAACCCTAGTTCATTTACATATTAAATCTCTAATTTAATCCTTGATTTCATGTGGTAGATGAGTTATCCACAAAGGTAATAATTAAAGCCACATACCTTAACTCAAATCCTTACTTTTCCCCTTGAACCTCTTCAATTTTCTCAGGCTTTCATGGTTGATCTTCTTTCTTTATCTTATTTTTCTCCTTTCTTTCTTCTTCCTCCGTTTCTCTCTTGAGCCTCCAGAACTCTCTCTTTCTTTCTCTCAAAAATCTTTATCTCCATAACGAGGTTGAGCCCAAGAGGCTCATATAAATATATATAATAATATATATATTATTAATAAAATCAATTTAATTCATTCTGAATCAGATTTTTACAAAACTTCATACTAGGCTCTAAAAATCATACTGATCACAAATATGTGGCCGGTTTTGGTTTATCGCGCCTCTAAGGCTTTCAATTTTCAATCCAAAGGTCACAATTTCAACAGATTTTCTTATAACCGATAGATACAACTTCAAATCCTTAATATGCACATTCTTAAACATGCAATTCCACATCAACAACATAAAATCATGAGTAATCATAAGTCCCACATAATTTAATTAACCTAATTTGACTTCCATTAGAGCCCAATTAATTATATTTAAATTTATCCGTCTAACTCAGATTTTTAATCAAACTCCCAAAAGGCTCCAAATATCAAATTAAGCTTATTTCCATCATCAATTGTGATTTCTCACATCAGTAAGGCCCTCAATTTCAGGTCAACTCAAGGTCTCCAGTAATAAATTATATACTCAGATTAAATACCTCATAAATAAGTTTAATCCACAATAACCTTAATTCTCACTCCTCATAACGTAATTAACTCCAATTCGGACCCAATTAATCAAATCTCAATTTTACAAATCTGAATCGAATTTTTAATTACACCCCCATATGGTTCGATACACGAAGTCAACTCACTAATGATTCTTTCTTGAACCATTTAGGCTTTCAAGTTTTAATTCCAAAATAAATCTCCCATAAAATCGTATACAAATCAGTCTCCATAATTTTCATAATTCCCAAATTAAATCAGAATAGTAGGCCATAAAATTCAATTCTCCGTCATTAATTAAATATAAAGTATTACGCGATGGGGTTGTTACAATATTATTTGATTTTTTGAGGGAGAGAGAAGGAAGGCAAGTTTTAATATTTTTTTTGGAAATCGATGAGAGAAATTAGAATGGCGAGATTATGAAATATTTTTGTTATCTTTTCATTTGAAATCCATAAATTAAGAGATAATTATTATTCCCAAAATAATTAAATAGGTATAGGAGAAGTTGAAAATGGGAAATAATTGTTATTTCCAAAATAATTAAATAGGTATGAGAGAAGTTGAAAAGGGAAAATAATTATTATTTCCAAAATAATTAAATAGGTATGAGAGAAGTTGAAATGGTGTGTATGAGAAGTCAAAAAAGTTTGGGAGAAGTGAATAAATGCTGAGTTTTTATTTTTTTTAAATCAAAAAATTAGGATATTAAGCTTGAGACATTGGAGCTCCCACAAGGCTTATGAGTTAAAAACCCCATTTTCCTTATATAATACTAGCCTATCACCCGTGCTATGCACGGGATAATTATAGTTATTTATATTTGTTTTAGATTTTTCTTAATATATAAATTATGTTTTTAAAGATTTTTTTTCTTATCACTAACCATAGTGTATGGAGGAAGTTGAAAAGGGTACTGCAGTAACTATACACGAATTGTATCTATAATTATTTGTATAAGGGGATTTTAAATGCTGATCAGGAGATTTTGACCAAATCAATAATTGCAGGCATGTGGAAAGATATGTGGATTGAAAAAAGTTAATAAATGCTAATCAAGGGATTTTGACCAAATCAATAAATGCTGATTTTTTTTTTTAAATAAAAAATTTTAAAAATTCAGATTGGGATATTGAAGCTTCCATAGGTCTTGGGGGGTTAAAAACCCCATTTTGCTTAATATATAGTATAGATATAGATAGATAGATAGATATATCTTTTTATTTTTATTTTTATTTTTGTGTGGTTTCTATTTGGGTATTTTTTTTTTTCAATTTATTTAAGATGGAGTTGTGGGTATCTTTTTTTTAAAATTTAATTTATCTGTGGTTTCCATTTGTTTTTAATTATTATTATTTACGTAAATTATGATGTGAGTTAGATATGTGATAGACATGTGAATTTTATTGATTTAAAATTTATTTAGATAAATTTTAAAGATTTTTTTTTAGTTTTTTAGTTTTTTTTGTTATGTTATAATATAATATATATAAAATATAGGTAGATATCTACAACTTTAATAGAAAATATTATCTGATTTTTTGGGGAGAGAAAATGAATGCAAGTTTTAATATTTTTTTTTTGAAAATTTGTGAGAGAGATTAGGAGGGAGAGATTATGAAATATTTTTGTTATTAAATAAATAAATCAGTCAATAGTTTTTTTTAATCTATTTTGTAAATTAAAAATAAATAATTTTGAAAAATTGATTAATTTTTCCCATTAAGTAATTTAAAATTTTGATAGATATACATAAAAAAAAATACATAATTATATTATTAAATCACAATTCAAATTTAGATGTTATATATTTTTGAGATCTATAGCTAAATTCTTATCTTTTTTTTTTAATTTTTGTGTGTAACCATAGTGTATGGGAGAAATTGAAAAGAGTGTTGCAATAGTTATGAGAGAAGTCAAAAGGGATTGTGGGTTGAGAAAAAGCAATAAATGCTGAGGTTGGGTTGGGAGAAGTCAACAAATGCTGAGGTTTTTTTTTTTTAAATCAAAAAATTAAAAAATTAGGATTAGGAGATTGGAGCTCCTATTTGATTTTTTGGGGAAGAGAAAATGAATGCAAGTTTTAATATTTTTTTATGAAAATTTGTGAGAGAGATTAGGAGAGAGAGATTATAAAATATTTTTGTTATTAAATAAATAAATCAGTCAATAGTTTTTTTTAATCTATTTTGTAAATTAAAAATCAATAATTTTGGAAAATTGATTAATTTGTCCCATTAAGTGATTTAAAATTTTGATAGATATACATAAAAAAAAATACCTAATTATATTGTTAAATCATAATTCAAATTTAGATGTTATATCTTTTTGAGATCTATAGCTAAATTCTTATCTTTTTTATTTTTTATTTTTGTATGGAACCATAATTTATGGGAGAAATTGAAAAGGATGTTGCAATAATTATGAGAGAAGTCAAAAGGGATTGTGGATTGGGAAAAGTCAATAAATGCTGAGGTTGGGTTGGGAGAAGTCAATAAATGCTGAGTTTTTTTTTTTTTTTTAAATCAAAAAATTAGAAAATTAGGATTAGGAGATTGGAGCTCCCACAGGCCTTGGGGTTAAAAACCCCCTTTTGCTTAATATATAGTATAGATAGATACTAGCCTATCACCCGTGCTATGCACGGGATAATTATAGATATTTATATTTGTTTTTATTTTTTTTTAATATATAAATTATGTTTTTTTAAGATTTTTTATAAAAATAATTTAACAATCTTATCACTAAGGAGAAATTAAAAAGGCTACTTCAGTAACTATGCACGGGCTGTATCTATAATTATTTGTATGAAGGGATTTTAAATGTTAATCAGAGATTTTGACCAAATCAATAAATGCAGGCATATGGATTGGAAAAAGTTAATAAATGCTGATAAGGGGATTTTAACCAAATCAATAAATACTGAGAATTTTTTTTTAAAAAAAAAAATCAGAAAATTAAGATTGAGAGATTAGAGCTCCCACAAGGCTTGGGGTTTAGAAACCCCCTTTTCCTTAATATATTTACAATCTATACTATATATTAAGCAAAATGGGGTGTTTAACCCCCAAGACCTGTAGAAGTTCCAATATCCCAACCTGAATTTTCTAAATTTTTTATTAAAAAAAAAAACAACTCAGCATTTATTGATTCGGTCAAAATCCCCTTATCAGCATTTATTAAATTTTTTCAATCCACATGTCTTTCCACATGCATGCATTTATTGATTTGGTCAAAATCCCTTGATCAGCATTTAAAATCCCCTTATACAAATAATTATAGATATAATCCGTGTATAGTTACTACAATACCATTTTTAATTTTTCCCATACACTATGGTTAGTGATAAGATTGTTAAATTATTTTTATAAAAAATCTTAAAAAATATAATTGATATACTAAAAAAAATCTAAAACAAATATAAATATCTATAATTATCCCGTGTATAGCATGGGTGATAGGCTAGTTATCTATATATGTGAATTGCAATTTTTAAATATCTTTTTTTTTTTTTAAATGTCTTAATATTTTGATAATAATTATATGTGTTGGACTTTTCAAGGAATTAAATGTCTTCTTTTTTTTTATTATATTATATTAAAGTTTAATATTTTGATAATAATCATATGTGTTGGACTTTTCAAAATTTTTTTTTTATGCTTGTTCTTAATGCGTTAAAGTGTAATTATGAGGGATAATAATCATATGTGTTGGGACTTTTCAAGGAATTCATATGTGTTGGATTTCAAAGAATTTTTTTTTATGCTTGTTCTTAATGCATTAAAGTGTTATTATGATGGTAAGACTTGGGGATTGGGAGAAATTAATAAATGCTAAGATTTTTTTTTTTAATCAAAAAATCAAGAAATTTAGATTGGGAGCTCCCACAAGGTTTGGGGTTAAAAACCCCTTTTTGCTTAATATATAGTATAGATAGATATAGATAGATAAATAGATAGATAGATAGATAGATAGATAGATATCAATTTTTTGCTTTAAATATTTTATGTATAAATTTGATATACATATCTTAATATTTTTTTTGTAATTCATTTGTAGATACAAATGCTCCAAATAATTTTTTAAATGCCCAGGATGATAGCGTTGTTCAGTTAAAAATTGAAATGATTGCAAATAGTGAAGAGGAAACTTATAACATGTACAATGAATATGCATATCACAAGGCTTTAGTATTCGAAGGGATGAAAAAACATACAAAAAGGAACGACTCAACTGATTCGTCATAGTTTTGTTTGTTCAAGAGAAGGGTTTAGAGAATTTGGTGACCTTAGCCCAGAGAAGAAGTATGATAGGCTAGACACTAGATGTGGTTATCAAACTCAGGTTATTTTTAAAGTGGAAAATAGCATTTATGAAATCAGACGGTTAATCATTGAGCACAATCACCCCTTAATTGAATCAAGTCAAAGACACTTGATAAGGTCTGCATGTAAAATACATGACACTAGTAAAGATGTTATTAAATCCATGGTTGATGCTGGTATATGGGTGTCCAAAACATATGGATATTTGTTAAATGAAGCGGGTGGTTATCAAAGTATTGGATTCACTAAGCGTGATTGTCATAACTATATTCAAGTTGAGCAGTCAAAAAGAATTGAAGCTGGTGATGGTTAGAGTGTAATAAATCATGTTAAGCATAAGCAAATAGAGAATCTAATGTTCTTTTATACAGTGCAAGTTGATGACGAAAATCAAATGAATAAATTTTTTTTTTGAGAGATGGAATTTCCAAATTGGACTATTAGTGTTTTGGAGATGTTGTAATGTTTGATACCACCTACCGGTCAAACAAATATAACATGATTTGTGCTCCATTTGTAGGGGTAAATCATCATTGTAAAAATGTGCTATTTGATTGTACATTTTTGTGTGATGAGACAATTGCATCATTTGTTTGGTTGTTTGATGTTTTTCTTGAGTGTTTGGATTATAAGACACCAAAAACTATTTTCACTGATCAAGGGGGTTTTGGAGAGGAAAAAAAGAATGTCGAGAAGGTGAGTACAAGTAAGTCTCAAGCACTACACATTGCTGTGATAGGTAAATAAAATTATATTTTTGGAGATATAACATTTATTTTTTTTGTTCAAACAATGATAATCACACATGTTTATTTATTTATTATTAGATACTGCAATGCAGTCATATGTTGTAAGACCTTCAAGGTTCTCGGTGCCAACAACAAATGTTCCAATTGTCCAGGAGGCAAGGGCGGACCTAGGGCTGGGCATAGGTGGCTGCAGCCCAGCCCAAAATTTAAAAAATCTGTAGAATTTTTTTTTTCAGCCTAGCCCAACCCAACCTCCCTCAGCCCAGCCCCAAATAAGGGCCAATAGTGTTTTTGTTTATTTTTTAGATAGACAGCCCAACAATAGTCCAATACTTACCCAAAAATATAAATAGGCAGCCCAATAAATTTGTATTTATTTAAAGAGGCAGCCCAAAAATATAAATAACAGCCTCATACAGCACCTTCTTTACGCTTCTGCACGTCCTTTTCTTCTTTATGGTGGTACAGGTACTGCTCTCTCTTGACCTTTTTTTTTTTCTTCTTCATCTTAATCTTATGTTGGTTGAGAATTGATTTAATTAATCTTATTGCTCTTAATCTTATCTGACATTTATTGACTTCAAGGCCTGAATGGATTTTTTTTTTCTTAATCTTTTTTTCTTCTTAATCTTTTTTACTCTTAATCAAAAGAATATTTTTTGCTCTTAGCCTTTTTGTTCTATATTGTTCTTAGTTTTTAAACTTTGAACAATTTTTTTGGACATATATCAAAATAATGAAAGCCTAAATAAAAATTATTGAGGATATATATAAAAACCCTAATATTTAAAATTATTGTGAATATACTCTAGTTTAATATTAAATAAGGCTAATTTTTTTTTAAAATTTTCTTTTAGGTTATAAATAATGGAACCTCCACCACTCAAAAAAGGCAAAACCCTTTTCTCATTCTACCAATCAAAACTGAAGTGTAGTAGTACAACATCCAATATTGTTGAAACCTCATTTTCTGATGTGCAACCGCCGCCTTCCATGCCTCAAGCAAATAAACCAAGCGAATTTGATTCAACTGTTATTGAACGGGATCCTGGTTTATTCTTGCAAATTTGTGAATATCCGGTTAATCGACGAGATGAGATTAGACGAGCTTAGATGAACTTGGGGCCTTATCAACCTAAACTTGAGTATCCTAGGTCCTCATTTGGAAAGCAGAATCGCCGATTCAAACATATTTGGTTTAAACAATTTTCTTGGCTAGAGTATTCTTCTTCAAAGGATAAAGCATATTGTTTTTCATGCTTTTTGTTTGATCAGCCAAATAAGTCGATCAGTCGTTTTGCACTTGTTGATGAGGGGTTTAACAATTGGAAGAGAGTAAATGATGGATCCAAATGTGTTTTTTTGCTCCATGTCGGACTTGCATCTTCCTCACATAGTCGTTGTGTTATTAGTCATGATGTAGCACTTGTGCCTTTTAAAGCTTTTGGTAAATGTATTTGGACCCTTCATTCTATTTTGGGAACCTTTGGTGTGTTTGTTGGAAGTCCCACATCGGTTACAAGACACATTTTAAGGTGGACAAACTCCTATATATAGGTGCAAGTGCATAGGGTTAGCTTACCAACTTCTATGGTTCTTTCTTGGTTTAATTAGCCATTACGAACCAAGCTTGAGTTATAAATTTTAGTTGTGCCGAGCTGGATTTTGGCCATAGTTCCATTGGGATTTTGGCCATAGTTCCTTCGCCAAAGTTGTGTTAATTCTCGAGGGCTTGTGGTGTGTGGTGGAGATCGAGTTTCAACTCTTTTCATCTTCTCCGTTTGAGCTTCGAATTTGAGGTAGGGATAACCTACTCCTCTTTATGAGCTTTGTCTTTAAATTTTAGCATTTTGATATGTTGGGGGTTGTTGGGTAATTTTACGAAAGTTTAGGGGCTTTTGTGCAATTTTATAAAAGTTGGGATTTTATTTATAATAAACCTATATGCATGTTTAGCATAGAGAAATGTTAGAATTGGGAATGTATGGGATTAAAGGGTGTAGTTGAATTATTTATCGCTCACCTAGTTGAAATGTTGATTTTATATTCATTTTGTGCATTTATTTTCTGTTTAGAAATAACTGCTTTGGGCTATCAGTGGAGGATAGTTTTGATTGTTGTAGACAATGCATGATGATTAGGCAAACTAAAACTAATCACTAGAATGTGTCATTGAGTATGACGTTTGAAAGAATACATTAACTTTATGTATTGACTGATGATGTGTATAATAATTGTTTATATGCATTGTGTTGTGTTGGAGGAGAGAGGTGATGTACTCCACGGTTTAGGGGAAGAGAGGTGATGGACCTCTAAACCGGGTGTTGTGTGGGAGGAGAGAGGGGATGGACTCCGTAGATACAGCTCATATGCTTATCTGTTGAAGTGTTGATATAGCTCATATGCTTATCGTTGGAAGTGTGATATAGTTCTTATACTTATCAGTGGAAGTGTTGATATATCTCATATGCTTATCTGTTGATGTATTGATATAGCTAGTATGCTTATCTATTGTGAAATGAGGAAATGTTTAATATGAGTTACTGTCTCATATCGGTTATTTGGTCAGGTTCTGGACTATGGTTATGAATTGAGAATTGAAAAGGAATGGAAAAAGAAACTGTAATGTGTTATGAAAGAATGTGAAAGTGTTAACCATCTATCAAACTGTTAATCTTTTAGTCATTGTTCATAGCTGGTTTAGTGTATTTCTACTGGGCTGTTAGCTCACCCTATACGGGAATATCATTTTCAGGTACAGGTAGCATGCCACCTCCAAGGATATAGCTTGGGAGGCTAGAGGCGAATGGACCTTTTGATGTTTTGTTTCCCTTTTGATGTGTTACATGTGATTTCAAGCCAAGGGCTTTATATGTATTTGAGTTAGTACTCTACTCTGTGTAACCAAGTGTTGACTTGGAAAGCTGTAAGCCCGTAGGGCATTTCCTTTTGTTGTTAACATGTAACACTGTTGTAAGAACTACTCTGATGAATAGAAATGGTTGGTTTATTTTATATCAATGCATGTCTAAAGTGATGGGTTTTATGTATTATTTTGGGGCGTGACACATGACAATTTAAAGAAATCTTCCCAATACATTGAAAAAGTGTTGAATGCGCAATCAAAAGAAGAAATTTTGAAGAATCGAATGCGGGTAAAGGTAACAATTGAAACTATTCAAGTACTTGCTCTTTAAGGACTTGGTTTTAGAGGTCATGATGAAAGCTTGACTTCATTGAATCAAGGTAATCTAATTGAATTATTAAAGTTCAAGGCGAGAGGGAATGATGCAATTGAGAGCATTATATTAAAGAATGCTCCACAAAATGCCAAATACACTTCTCCAAAGATCCAAAAGGAGATTTTTCATATACTTGCTAACAGAGTTAGGAATATGATTTTTGATGAAGTTGCAGGAGGTTATTTTTGTATTCTTGTTAATGAATCCCAAGACGAGTCTAAAAAAGAACAAATGGCCCTTATTTTGAGATACGTCAAGAATGATGGTTTGCTAGGGGAATGGTTCTTTGATATCGTGGGTGTCGAAAATACATATGCATTGACTCTTAAAAAAGAGATATCGAATATCTTTTCTCGATTTAATCTCCCTATTCAAAACATGCGTGGTCAAGGGTATGATGGTGCTAGCAATATGTGTGGTGAATGGAATGGACTTCAAGATTTATTTCTTAAAGATTGCCCATATGCATATTATGTACACTGCTTTGCACATCGTTTGCAATTGGCCTTAATTGCGGCAGCAAAAGATGAGCCTAATGTTTGGCAATTTTTTTTCTCACTTGAGTTGTATTGTCAATCTTGTTGCTTCTTCTTCAAAGCGCCTTGGTGAGTTAAAATCTTTTCATAGGAGTGAGGTTGAAAATATGTTGGCTAGTGGTGAGCGTCAATCTGGTAAAAGGGCCAATCAAATTGGTAACTTGTATCGAGATGGAGCTACTCGTTGGAGCTCGCATTATGAATCTGTTAGAAACTTGATTGATATGTATGAGGTATCTTGTGTAGTTGTTGAAAGTCTCAATAAGAGTACAAATCAACAAATTCGCGGGCAAGCTAATGGTGTTTACAAAGTAATGAAGAGCTTTGAATTCATATTCATCTTGCACTTGATGGACAACATTTTGGGAATCGTGAATGCACTTTGTCAAGTCTTGCAACAGAAAACTCAAGACATCTTAAATGCGATGAAATTAGTCTCCACAACAAAAGCTCTCCTTCAAAAACTTAGACAAGATGATTGGGATACTTTTCTTGCAAATGTGGTGTCATTTTGCAATCGACATAATATTGTGATGCATGATATGAGTTCTCCTTATGAAAGGGGTACAAGTTGTCATCGTTAACAAGATCACATTACAATTGAGCATCATTATCACTTTGACATATTCAACTCTACAATTGATTTTCAATTGATAGAGTTAGAACATAGATTTAATGATGGGGTAGTGGAACTTCTTTCTCTTAGCTCGGCTTTGGATCCTAGTGGCAATTTTAAATCTTTTAATGTGGATAATATTTGCAATCTTGCCAAGAAATTTTATTCCCAAGATTTCACTTCTCAAGACATCCATGCTTTGAGATGTCAATTAATGCATTATAAGCTTGATGTTGTCTGTGATCCCGAGTTTCATAAGATATCTACCCTTGCCGAATTGTGCCGAGAACTATTTGTGTAACAACCCTCACTACTGCTTACCGATTAATTACTGAATTACCGCTAAACTGAGACTGATTATGAGAAGTAAATGAACTGATTAACATACTGGAACTGACTGACTGAAATCTGGAACTGATTGATTGACTGTATCTGTTTGAGTTGCATTTCTATCTGTTTCCTGTTTAGTTATCTGTTCATGTTTCTATGTTTAAACTGTAAATTGAAGGCCTTATCGGCGGCCGAACCAGAAATTGATTAGTGTTTCATGATTAGTAGAATTTATGTGATTTAATGGTGTATTTATCTGAAAAGTGATTAAGGATGATTAAATATTGATAGATTGCAAGTATTGGACCTATTTACCATTAGACCATTGAGTGGGCCATTATACCAAATGTTGAGGGACTTACTCTTGCATTGCTCAAAACATTTTCTTCAGCCATTTTCTTGTTATAGCCGACCAAGAGAGAGAGAGGGAGAGAATTGACTTGTTCTTGGGTAAATTGCTTGAAGACTTGGAGATTTTAGAAGATAATTGTAAATTGAGTTCCTACACCTCTAATTCAAGACTTAGGTAAGGGAATTCAACCTCTCATTGATGTATTTAAGATTATTCTTGCATGGTTCTTGAGCCTCTAGAGAGCTAAGTCATGTCTTAGTCTATTAATGTTGAATTGGAGCTCATTCCATGCATGCATGTTGGTATTGTTGAGTTTGAAGTGATTTCATGGTTAATTGTTGCATGCATGTATATACATTGAAGCTTTGAGGTTGTAGTTCATAGTTCCTCACATGCATGTCCATGTTTTGAGAGTAGACCATGATTTCATCTTGTTTTGAAAAGAATTGGCTCATTAGAGCATGTTTTGAAGCTTGAAAATTGTTTAAAGTTCATGCATGTTCATTTGAGATCATGTTTATGAAGTTTGGTTTGAAATTGAGTTCAATTGAACTACCCTTGGGCTTGATTTTATAAATTGATCTTTGAAACATGTAATATTATGGGTTTTGAAGTGTTTTCCAAGAAATTTGCCCAAGAGGATCGAATTTGATGCATTAAAACTTGGTTTTGAGCTTGGGACTCAAATTTGGGTTTTCCAGATTTTGGACCCACGCTCGAGCGAGGAAGTCCACGCTTGAGCGTGCCCTCTGTGATCACGATGTCCGCTCGAGCGAGAGAAGTGACGCTCAAGCATGAAATTCGTGTATCCAGTACTTTGCATGAGCTTGCAGTCCGCTCGAACGAGAAAGTCTACGCTCGAGCGAGGACTTGTGTCTCACGCTCGAGCGAGGGTCGAGCGCCCATCGAGCGTGAATTTTGAGCATCTAGTATTTTCACTGTAGCATACAGTCCGCTCGAGCGACGGAAGTCACACTCGAGCGGAGCTCCTTTGTCTGCATGTCCGCTCGAGCGTAGAAAGCCACGCTCGAGCGAGACCCCTGTTTTCCGAAAATTTTGTTAAGTGTTCAAAAGTGCATATTTGCATCCTCATCCCATCCTAGGCATTCTTAGGCCTAGTTTAAGGCATCTTAATGAGGATATAGATGTAGAACACACCGAGGCAAATTAGGGATTAAGTTATTATCTTTCCTAACTGTGTAGCTTAGTGTGTGTTCGTCTTGTATACTGTGTAGGGTTGGCTTTCCGAGGAGACGCTCTAGCTTACTGTGGCCCAGAACTCTGTAAGTAACAATTGTGTAAAGATATGTTCAACTGAGAATGTTTTCTGACTGTTTAACTGAACTGTTTTCTGAACTGATACTGTTAATTGAATGAATGTACGTCCTATATTCTGAACTATATTGTGGCATCCTTAGCACCTACTGTTTACTATTACTGCTACTGTTATAGAGATCTCTGTTGGTTCCCTTGTTGGAACCACTACTGTTTACTGATTGATGGCCATCATTTACTGTCCGGTCTTTTAAGACCTACTGTTCACTGTACTGTTATGCTAATGGATGTACCACATATGACTGAATGACTGATATACTGAATCAATGAACTATTTTCATTACTGTAAGGACATTCATTCTTAACCTCTTTACGCATTGTGTTATTCACTGGGTTTTAGTTCACTGCTTATATATATATGTAGGTGTACAGGCACCAGACCGCAGCTAGGAGCGTCGGGGTAAACTCCAGTTTTGTCAAGCCAACCACTGTGCCTCACTGCGAGGTTCCGAGCCTGTCAAGCTATGGCTTAGGGGTGTTTTAAATTCCCCTGTCTGTCTCTGTAACTGTTTTGTTTACTGTATAGACTGTATAGACTGCACTGTACTGGTTAATAGGGATTTGGTCCCTGTTCTGAATGGTTGTAAATATTGTGCATACTGTTCTGTACTGAGTATATATATCTGCATAAAAAGTCTTTTACATACAGACGGTCACAGCTCATTGGACATTGTTCATTTACTATTTTGGCTTCCGCCATGCCCTTGTACTCTGTTTTACTGTATGACTGTTAAGCAAGCCTTCGGTAATCTCGGATTACTGGCCGGTTACAGTACTAAACCTATAGGGGCGGGTTTGGGTAGTGACAATTTGTGACAAGAAAGTTTGAGCATTACACCATGATCTACAATTGATTCGTCTTGTGTCAACCCTTCCTGTTTCTACGGCAACTATGGAAAGAGCATTTTCGGGTATGAAGCATGTTAAAATTGCCATTCGCAATTCAATGGGGGATGAGTTTCTTGCCGATTGCTTGTCTTTCTACCTTGAACGAGACCTTACTTTGAAAATTGATCTAGATTCTGTAATCGATGAATTTGAATCTTTAAAGACTCGTCGAGCACAACTTTGTTAGATTGTTTTTAATATTAATTTAGATTATATTATTAAATTCTCTTTTTTCTTATGTGGTTATACTTATAATATATTGTATAATTTTACCTTAATATTAGTCCACCCCATCGACAAATCCTGGGTCCGCTCTTGCCAGGAGGTATATTCATCATGTAAAAAAAAAAACAACTTAATTTCATTTTGTTTAATTAGTATATATTATTTAAAGTATATTACTTCTTTAATGCAAATG